>PVLC010011738.1:18516-46332 GCA_004027655.1 Graphiurus murinus | reverse complement strand
ACCCTGGAGACCCTTCATTGTGCAGGAAAGCAGCACCCCAGAAGTCAGGTGGTAACTCAGATAGTAACTCGGGTCATTTTCTCATTTGATGGCCACCTCAGGGTGTGGACCTGGCCCTGTAGCCCCTCCAGGGATGAAGATGTTTAGATCCAGAGAAGTCAGCAAGAGCTCAGTATTGGAGGGGAGGGTGGGAAGCAAGCCTGTGACTCCGGGTGGGGAACCTGTCTCAAGTCTAGTCTGAGCCTCTGTCATCTAAGTGTCTCCAAAAAGAGATGGATCCCAAGTCCTTCACAAACAGAGAAGTCAGGGCTAGCAGGGCATCTGTTCCACTGGGACAGTGATGCAATTGTCAGTGTCTTCTGTGTCTAAGGAACAGGATTAGAGGGCGCTATCCAGGGCCTCTCCCTACCAAGCAGCCTGGTGAAGACCTCGTGGTGCTCAGGGAGCACCGAGGACACTCGCTTTCTCTTTGGCGTCATCTTGAGCCCACACTGTGTCCACGGTCCAGGAGGGGTGCTGTGGCTCAGGGCCCAGGTCTGGTGCCTCCTGCTCCAGCTCCTCCTCGGATTCGGAGGACCACTCTCTCTTCCTCTCCAGGGGATCTGAGGACCATTCCATTTTGTTCTTCTGAACAGGGGACTGAGGTAAGGAGCTAGTTTCTACCACTGGGACAGAGACAGCCAATCCTGGCTGCTCTTCCTGCTCCTCCTGGGAATCTGAGGACCATTCCCAGTCTTTGTTCTGTTCAGAGGACTGAGGCAGGGGGCTGGGTTTTACCCCAGGTCTGAGTCCTCCAATCCTGGCAGCTCCTCCTGGGAATCTGAGGACCCCTCCAAGTCTCCCTTCTTTCCACAGTACTGAGGCAAGTGGCTGGGATCTCCTCATGGCACTAAATAAAAAATGCCTAGAGCCGGGCGTGGTGGCGCACGCTTGTAATCCCAGCATTCGGGAGGCTGAGACCGGAGGATCTGGGTTCGCGGCCAGCCTCAGCTACCTAGTGAGGCACTCCGAAACTTAGTGAGACTCGGTTTCAAAATAAAGAATAAAAAATAGGGCTAGGGGTATAGCTCGGAGGTAGAATGCCCCTGAGTTCAATCCCCAGTACCGCAAAAAAAAAAAAAAAAAAAAAAAAAAAAAAAAAAAAAAAAAAAAAAAAAAAAAAAAAAAAAAAAAAAATGCCTAGTGTATCCTCCTCCAGGTCCTCTTCAGAATCTGATGACCATTCCCTCTTCTTCTTCTGGCCATAAAAGTGAAGTGGGTGGCTGCCTTCTTCCCTTGGGGCTGAGAAAAGAAACCTTAGTGAATCTTCTGTCTTTGGAATTCAGCCTTTGACCATCTAAGGCCAAGCCACCCTTGCCCCCCCAAACCCAAACCTCCTCAGCCATTGCCATCCCCCAAGCCACTCTTCTATCTTTCCCCTCTGCAATATCCATCTGCCCCTGATTCTCCTTGCCAGTGGCCCATCTCCCTCTTCCTCAAAACTCTTCCTCATTATAGACTCTTTTTCCCATTGGTGGGGTGGGGGAGCTCTGTCTGAGTCCCCTCTTTCTGCTTCCTGTCCCCACCTGGTTTCTTCCTCTATAGATTTTCCATCCACCTGAACATCCTTGTCTCCCTGTCCTCTTCTCTCCTCCAGTGTCTGGCTTCCTATGTTCCTCCTTCTTGCCTCTGTACCCCTCCTTCCTTACTAGTCACCCTTGGGAATCTCTTCTGCCTCTGGTCCCCTCACCTGATAGTCCTGGGATCTTATCATCCACCTCCACCTCCAGGTAGCACCCTGAGGAGCTAATCTGGGGAGTCTAGTCTGCAGACTGGCAGGATGGTGGATTAGTGGCCATGAGTTCTCCCAAACTCTTTCTTCCCTTCCATAAATCTGAGATTCTTGGCTATGAGTTCTCCCAATCTCTTTCTTCCCTTCCACAAATCTGAGATTCTGATCTCTTCAAAGCTCTCTTCTGGAATCTGGCTGAACCCAAGCCCGTTGTTTCTTCTCCAGACTGGGGAGAAGTCAGCAGTGGAGAAGAGCTCTGAGAAGAAGCCGTTGCCCACTGCCCTGCTGAGCACCCATGGAGTTTGACCCTTCCAACCAGGAAGGCTGGAACCCTCTGATGTCATCATCATTCCAGCCTGACAACCACTTTGAAGGAAAACGGGTAACTACAAGACTGATGGGTACACTTGTCCTGGAGATCCAAGGGAGGTAGTATTTCCTGCCACTGACACAAACATGTCCACCATCCCAAACTCACCTCATGGTCTCTGGCTCCCTCCTTCCCTGCTCTCCAGTGGATGTCATGTTCTCTCCACTTTCATCTTGAAACATGTTTTATTTTTATGCCCTCTGTGCATTCTCATTTGAGAGATCAGTCTGTCAGGAGAGGGAGGAGACTAGTAAAAAATTTAGGGAGAGCAGAAAGAAGACCTCATGAGAGGGCAGTAAGCATGTACAAAAGACCCCAATATCTTTACTTTATAACTGAAAAAGATAAATTAAGACACTGATTTGGCAAAGCTATACTGCTGAGTGTTCCTGGCCCTCAGGAATCTGTACTGGGGACACATCCTTTGCCCGTAGGCATCTTTGAGTCCAGGAGACATTTAGAGGACCTAAACTCACAGAAAGTATACAGCTGCTTATATACTGTTGAAAAGGTGTCTTCAATATCAGGGAGTCTATGAATCACCTAAAGTCTGCCTCTGAATTCCAATTAAGAATGTCTAATTTGACTGGGCGTGGTGGCGCACGCTTGTAATCCCAGCATTTGGGAGGCTAAGACCTGAGGATCCGGGTTCTCGACCAGCCTCAGCTACCTAGTGAGGCACTCCACAACTTAGTGAGACCCTGTTTCAAAAATAAAGAATAAAAAATAGGGCTAGGAGCCGGGCGTGGTGACGCACACTTGTAATCCCAGCATTCGGGAGGCTGAGACCGGAGGATCCAGGTTCGTGGCCAGCCTCAGCTACCTAGTGAGGCACTCCGCAACTTAGTGAGACCCTGTTTCAAAATAAAGAATAAAAAATAGGGCTGGGGGTATAGCTTGAAGATAGAACGCCCCTGAGTTCAATCCCCAGTATGGGGATTGAAAAAAAAAAAAAAAAAAGAATCTCTAATTTGTCAGATAAGGTGGCGCATGCCTGTAACCCAAGTTCTTGGGAGGCTGAGGCAGGAAGATCTAAGGTTCAAGGCCAGCAGCAGCAACTTAGCAAGGCAGTACTTAGCAAGACCCTGCTTCAAAATAAAAATTTAGCCGGCATGGTTGTGCATGCTTGTAATCCCAGTACTTAGGAGGCTGAGACAGGAGGATCACAGGTTCCCAGTCAGCCTCAGTGACTTAGTGAGGCCCTCTGCAAGTTAGTGAGACCCTATTTTAAAATAAAGAATAAAAATACAGCTGAGAATGTAGGTCAGAGGTAGAATGCCCATGGGTTCAATCCCCAGTACCGCCAAATAAATAAATAAAAAAATTTCTGCTTTTTCAAAGGCCAAATAAGAAACCAGGTATGGTGGCACATACTTGTAATTCCAGTATTTGGGAGACTGAGACAGGAGAATCAATTTTGAGGACAACCTCGGCAAGTAGTGAGACTCTCATTAACCTAGTAAGACCCTGTTTTAAAATTAAAAATTAAAAAAATAGGGCCTCAGAGGTAGAATACCCCTGGGTTCAATTCCCAGTACCAAAAAATAAATAAACAAATAAAGGTCGATTACAGCTTTTATTCATCCATGTATCCATTGATGGGCATAGTTGTTACTACCACATTTGGGCATAAAGTATTCCTTTTCATCCTCTCTTGGAACTTACTGACAAGAAGAACATATGTTATTCATGTGATGCTTGAAGTTTTATTTGGCATTTTGATCTCTTACATGATTCTAATGATCCCATACTAGGAGTTAGTGATGTCCAGTAGGCTCTACCAACAATCAGGGAGTATGTCCACCTCATTTGTAGTCGTGGAGGTTCAGAGTTGGGTGAGGTCATAGAGATCTTCTGAAGCACCTGTAAGTTAAGATGCAGCTTCCCCTGAGGCCCAGGATACCCTTGGGGTCTTCTGGATGGGAAAAGCACTGCCTGTCAGGAAGCAACACGGCACTCTGCTCATCTTGGGCTCAAGGTTGCATTCATGTTGCTTTAAACCACCAGGGCTGCCTGGATTCTCCTACAGCAAAGCAAGTGTCACACTCTTTCCTAGTGAACAGGGTCTAAGTGCAGCCATGTGCCCCCTGACACCATGCCAGTCAATGACAGACCACATATTCAGTGGTGATCCCACAAGTTTGTCTAGTGACATAGGAGCCATTTAGCTTCTGTAGGTGCTCTCTGTGATTTTGCACAATGCTGAAACTGCTGAACAGTGCGTTCATCAGGCCTGATCCTCCTCATTAAGTGATGTATGACTATGGGAGAAGATCAGGATTATGTCCCCACTAAAATTTCTCTTCTGGGCCATGAAAAGCCCTGGCTATTTTGACCACAATTCAAGTTTACATATTCCTCTCCCTCCTCACTACCTCATCTGGATATGCTCCAAATCGGCAGCACCCATTTTGAGATATGTGTGTACCTTGTTCAAAAATGGAATGACCAAGCCGGGCGTGGTGGCGCATGCTTGTAATTCCAGCATTCGGGAGGCTGAGACCGGAGGATCTGGGTTCGCGGCCAGCCTCAGCTACCTAGTGAGGCACTCCACAACTTAGTGAGACTCGATTTCAAAATAAAGAATAAAAAAAATAGGGCAGGGGGTATAGCTCGGAGGTAGAATGCCCCTGAGTTCAATCCCCAGTACTGCAAAAAAAAAAAAAAAAAAATGGAATGACCAGCACAGGTGTGGTCTGATATGGACCAACATCTCCCAGCTTCTCTTGTACTCTTCTAGATGCAATGTAAACAACAATGACTGTGTCAATACCAGCCTTTCAGCATAAGGGTCTCCTGGAGGAACACCGAAGTCTAAGAACATGGGCCAGACTCATAGATTGCAACTCAGCAGGACCACGATTGGGCTTAACTTCACTGTCCACCATGGTACTTTCAGATTTGGAAATCTGTGACTTAAGAATGCAGCAGAGATCCTAGAGAAAGCAATTCACTACTTGCAGAAACAGGAAAGATTCGTGGGTGGGGGGCAGTGAGGTATGTTTGGGCCTGACAGGGTGGGGCTGCGGCAGGCCTGGAGTCCTGTGAACCAGCCCCGAGTCCTCCTGGTAGGTGACAGTCCCTCCATCAACCTTGACCTGTATGAACTGGAAACTTCCAAGGAAGCTCCACACACATGCCTTTCCCCCAGCAGGCTTCCCCATGCCTTGCTGGGTCTGCCCCTCTCACCTTGGGTTGTCCTGTGGTCAGTCGAAGTCTCTGGACCCTGAGAGGCCTTACCCTTCTGTGATCCATAAACTAGCAAAACTCCTGGGGAAAGGTGGAAGAGTGTTAAGGTAGATTTTTTGTTCTGCCCAACATTGAGTTGCAAGGTCCAGATTTACTGTCCCAGTTGAAACAATATTTATTTATTTACTTATTTATTTTCGCGGTACTGGGGATTGAATCCAGGGGCATTCTACCTCCAAGCTACACCCCCAGCCCTATTTTTTTACTGTTTATTTTGAAACAGGGCCAGGTCTTACTAAGTTGCGGAGGGTCTCACTAAGTATCTGAGGCTGGCCACGAACCTGCGATCCTCCTGTCTCAGCCTCCCAAATGCTGGAATTACAAGTATGCACCACCACGCCCAGCTCTCTGAAGATTGTAGATATGGTCACTGTCTTGCCATTGTCACTGTCCCTCCATGGGCAAGGATTCAGGCCAGGCCAGGCCTAAGAGCAGCCAGAGCTGGTCTTGAGGTTCCTGGTCATCCGGCCAGTTCCAAGAAGCAGGACTGGAGAGGCTCATATTTGTGCTGCAGATGCTCTGGGGGCACCACGACATCTGGACAGTTCTACGCCAACTCATCTTACTACTGAGGAAGCAGTATCTAGATGGCATGGCACCGGATGGAAAGCTGATGTGGTTACCTGCAAAGGGATGACTGTTTAATCCAAGGTTTGCTACTATTTTGTAGCAATAGGAAAGCTATGGGGAGTTCAAGGACTGATGTCATATCATCATATAAAGAAACAAAATAATCCAGACTTGGTGTCACACACCTGTAATCTCCTTACTTGGGTGATTGAGACAGGAGGATCACAAGTTGGATGCCAGCCCACTGTAGCTTAGTGGGATCACATTTCAAAAATAAAAATAAAATAGGACTGAGGGTGTAGCTCAGGGATAGATTGCCCCTGGGTTTAATCCCCAGTACATAAATACATAAATGGTATGAATAGCATATGGAAAAAACTCTCCAAATTCTCAAGCCAAGCATGCTCTGTGGCTCCATTGTTTCACATCTGTTGATCTGAACGCGTTGATAGGAAGCATCAGTTTGTAAAAACAAGAACTTGCTAAGAATTTGTATGTAACTATTAAGAACCAGAATTATCTTGATAATCAAAAAGGGATATGCTGAGTTATTCACAGAGTCTTTTGTACCCAGCAAAGACAAAGCGATCTTGACCTTGCCACACCAGGTAAGTCAGCCTCTGGTATTTTTTCTGTTTGGACTGAGGTGGCCCTGCTGGCAGATTTCAGACCTGGAGTCCTGGGGCCCACCTGCCCTGCACTATGTCTACCTCTGACCCACCTATAGAACTGAGTAGATCACAGCATGGAGGCAGGAGGTGGGATGGAGAAGCTAGTTATGCAGCCAATCTAGAAAGGCTCTAGCCCAACTAGAGCCTCTGTGTGTGTGTGTGTGTGTGTGTGTGTGTGTGTGTGTGTGTTTTATTTATTGAAGATTGAACCCAGGGACATTCTACCTACAAACTACATCCCCCAGCTCCATTTCCTTTTTTATTAAGAAACAAGATCTTACTCAGTTGCTCGAATCCTCTCTAAATTGCTGAGGCTGGCTTTGAACCCAATATCCTCCTGTCTCAGCCTCCTAAGTACTGGGATTACAGGCATGGGCCTCCATGGCCCAGCAAACTAGAGACCTTTGTTGATGTAGTTTGGATCTGGAACCTCCCTGGAAGCCCATGTGTTGAAGTCTTGCTCCCTAGCACGGTGCTTGTATGAAGTGGTGTGACCTGTGTTCGGTGCAGCCTAGTTGGACACTTTGGTCATGGATAGCGGGATCCCAGCACCTGCCTCTTTTGTTCCTCCACACCCTCCACACCAACCCCTGCTGCTTTACCATAGGCCCCAGCGAGGTGCTGCAACCTTTCCTCTATTTGAATATTTACCCTCTGTTGTTCCAGTAACAGAAAGCTTAGCAACTAACACATTACTAACTAACTCAGGAATTTAAAAAATTGGGGTGGGGGGCAGGTATTTATGTAGATAGATTCTCAGACCTTTGACCAAAAGGGGAAGAAATTAACTTTAAGCGCAACCACATGTATGATGATATGCTACTCTGAATACAAAATGCTGCCTACTTCAGGAGAGGAATTCTCACCAATGTTTGGTTGATTGAGTAAAGTTGGAGCTGAGGAGGGAGGGATTAAATTATACTGAGCTGCCAAATATGCCTTTGCCTTTGTAGAAAGACTTACTGTACTGAAATGTGTCTGTCCATCTATGGCCATATCACCCTGAAAGGGCTCAATCTTGTCTGAAATCTGTGTGTCCCAGGTCAGTATCTTGGATTTGTGTGTGTGTATGTGTGTGGGGGATGTTGAGTTCTTCATCTCTAAAATGGAGATGGGAGCAGTATCTACTTGAATTTCTGTGAAGAGTAAGAGGGTTCCTACATGTAAAGCCTAGGTCAAGTACCTAGAAAATATTTGGCTCCTGTTGGGGTTTTTCTTATTAAGGTGATCTTTGCCAAACTTTTGTTTTTTCAGAACTGAGGATTGATCCCAGGGTCATTCTACCTCTGAGCTTCAACCCCAGTCCTATTTTTGTTCTTTATTTTGAAACAGGGTCTCACTAAGTTGCAGAGGGTCTAAGTAGCTGAGGCTGGCCGCAAACCTGCGATCCTCCTGTCTCAGCCGCATAAGTACAGGGATTACAAACCTGTGCCATCATGCCCGGCAGCCCAACCTTTTTATTCACCTCTCTTTAAGTTGTAGCCACCGGCTTCACTTCAAGAATTCCTTGCACTTGGGTAAATTAAATGACTAATTCCTGCCAGTGAGTTTGAATTGCAATAATGAGTTTAGCTTTTAGGGTGGAGTTACCCATTTCCATCCTGAGGGCTAGAAAAAGCCCTTTTCTCTATATAGCACAGCAACCACCAGCATTAAAGAAGGAGACTGTTTAATCAGTCTGTGCCCTTCAGAGATCCAGTGCCAGGCTGCCTGAGCTTCCACTGTGGATACAGTGCACGCAGGAGTACACCTCTGTTGTTTAAAGCCATCAAGGTTTCTGAGTTGTTTCCATGGGATAACCTAGTGTACTAGTCGCTTTTCTCTTACTATAACAAATAGTTTAGGAAGTAACCTTAAAAGGAAGAAAGGTTTATTTTGGCTCTAGGTCTCAGAAGTCTCAGTTCGTGGTCTGTTGGCCCTGTTCCTGTGAGCATGGGCCGCACGGTCTATCTTGAGGAGAGCCTATGGCAGAGGAGGCTATATAACTCATGTTTGTTAGCCAGAAAGCAAGGAGAGGCAAACAAGAAGGTGCCTGTTTCCCAATACCCCCTTTAAAGGCACACCCTCTAATAACCTAACTTCTCCAGGCCACACCTCCAAAACTTCTGTCACCTCCCACCAGCACCACAAGCTGAGAACCAAACCCTCAACACATGGGGACACTGCAAATCCAAAGCATAGCACCCAGACCATACTGATTTAAAGTCATTACACAACCCCAACTAAAGATTTTGAGATTTACAAGTGCTGGGTCATCATTATTATAATAATCATTATAATTGTGGTGGTGGTGGTGGTTCTAGTGGTACTGGGGCTTAAACCAAGGGTCTTTATATCTCCCTGCTACACCCGCAGCCCTATTGTATGTTTTACTTTGAGATAGGCTCTCGCTAAGTCACTAAGAGTCTTGCTAATTTGCTTAGGGTGGCTTTGAATCTGTGCTCCTCCTGTCTCAAGAACCCAGAGATAAGATGATAATATTGTAGTCTGCATCTACTGAGCAACAGTAATCTTGGCTCCAGTAATTTCATGTAGATTTGTGAAATGGAACCAAGTTTTTAAGCTTCTCTTATCTTAAACTGAATTCTAGAATTTCTTTTGGATTGCTTTAAGGGAGTAAAATATGAATTTTAGTTTGGTTAAAGAACAAACAACTGGGAGGCAGGCTGGTTATAATCTATGACCTCTGCTGAATTTTTCCTTATTTCCATTTGCTTATCTGCTTCCCATAAATATAGCACCCTTGCTAATTTCCAAACAGAAGCAATGGGTGTAAGTACAACACTCCACCATGTGCTTTGTAAAGCAGGAATCAAGAGAGATGGCATATCACTTATTGTGTGGACAATGTTTCCATACCTGCAAAACTCATACTTAAAGTAACGGAGAGCATTCACACAGTCACAGACATTCAGCCCCAGCTAGGAGTACTAGGAGTACAAGGTGAAGACTCAACTACTGTTCATGTACCTCAGTTTAGCCACTGGCATCATACACTAGTGTCTTATCTATATCTAGTCTTTAGAACAGGTATCTTCCAGTCAATATCACTGAGATGTTCTTGGGAAATTGACAGGTAATATTGAAAATAACCCAGCAGAGCTGGCTGTGCTGGCACATGCCTGTAATCCCAGTATTTGGGATTACATGAAATTAATGGAGCCAAGATTACTGTTGCTCAGTAGATGCAGACTACAATATTATCATCTTATCTCTGGGTTCCTTTGGGGAGGTTTGGGAAAGTATGTGAAAGTTCTGAAATATAAACTTACTGTGAGTGAAAACCTGCATTAAAAATAGGTGAAATGATCAGAGATATGCTGATACCTCACGCCACACATCAAGATTACATTCTAGGAAAAAACATAAAAATAGCTGCCAGTAGCCTGGCAAGGTGGCACACAGCTGTAATGGCAGTACTTGGGAGGCTGAGACAGGAGATTCGCAGGTTCACAGCCACTCTTTGCAAGTAGTAACACCCTGTTTCAAAATGAAAAATAAACTAGGACTGGAGGTGTGGCTCAGAGGTAGAGTGCCTCTGATTTTAATCCCCAGTTTACACAAACACACTCACATAAATACACACACACAACTTGGGACAGTGACATCCAGGTGAGCTTCAGTCCTTGCTGATACACATCAAACTCCTGGGAGAATCTTGTATTATGGAACACCATTGCTTACGATTTGGGACCTTTCCAAACCTCAGGCCATGTGTCTCTTCTTTTGGCTGCTCCCAATTTATGTCCTTTTCTGCCATAACAAACTAGTAATAGTAGCTATCATGCTTCCCTAAGTTCAGTGAGTTGTTCTAGAGAATTAAGAAACCTGAAAGGGGTCATAGGAATCACCAAATTTGAAGCCAGTTAGTCAGAACCCCTGAAATTGAAGCTTGCCATTTGAAGTGAGAAGAGTCTCACGTGGCCTTAACCTGTGGCATTTCACATCAATGCAGGTAGTTAGCATCAGAATTGCTTTGCATGGGTACTGTCTTTTTTGTTGTTTGTTACTGGGGATTGTACTCGGGGGCCTTCTGTCTCTGAACTATATCCCCCAGCCCTTTAATTTTTTTTTAACAGGGTCTTGCTGGGCCTGGTGGTGCACACTTGTAATACCAATACTTGGGAGGCTGAGACAGGAGGATCACAGGTTTGCAGCCAGCCTCAGCTACTTAGTAAGGCCCTCTGCAACTTAGTGAGATGCTGTTTCAAAAATAAATAATAAAAAAATAAGGCTGGGGGTGTAGTTCAGAGGTAGAATGCCTCTGGTTTCAATCCCCAGTACCACAAAAATAATAAATAAATAAACAAATAAATAAATAAATAAATAAATAAATAAATATCTAGATGAGTTGGTAAGGGTCTCACTAAGTTGCTGAGGCTAGCCTTGAACCTGTGATTCTCCTGTCTCAGCTTCCCAAATACTAGGATCACAGGCATGTACCACAATGGCAGAGGCTCCTCTTTAATGGCTTCTATCTTCATGGAAACTTTCATCTCTTCAGTTGCTCCACTCACTCAACCCCCACACCTCTTTCACGCATCCATCAAACTTTAAGCTCATGCTGTATTACAGAGGTGCCAAAGACATACAAGGAGAAAGAACAGCCTTTTCAACCAATGGTGTTAGGAAAACTGGCTATTCATATGTAGAAAAATAGAAATAAACCCTTTCCTCTCCACCATGCACAAAGTCAACTCAAGATGGTTCAAAGATCTAGAAATTAGATGAGAAATGTTGAAATTTCTAGAAGAGGGTTTACATCTAACAGTCCAACATAAAAGTACAGGTAGGAATTTCCTCAATAAGCCATTAAAACTCCTAAAGCTCAGAAAATAAGATAAGAATTAGTGAATGGGATATAGCATTCAATTTAAAATCTTTTGTGCAGCAAAGGAAACTATAAAGATTCTATAGAAAGAGCCTACAGAATGAAAGAAGACCTTCACCACCTATCCACTGACAAATGTCTAATACCTCAAATATATAAAGAGCTTAAAAAGCTTAATGCTAAGAAAACAAATAACCCAATGGAAAAAATGGTTCACCAAACTGAATAGATTCTTTTCAAAAGAAGAAATGCAAATGGCCAACAAATACATGAAAAATAATCAACATTTTTAGCAATCAGAGAAATGCAAATTAAAAGTACACCGAGTTTCCAGTTAGAATGGCAGTCATCAAGAACACAATATTAAATGCTGGCATGGTTGTGGGGAAATAGGAACCCTACTACACTGTTGGTGGGACTACAAACTAATACAGCTGCTTTGGAAATCAGTGTGGAGGTTTCGCTGAAAATTGGGAATGGAACTACCATATGACCCAGCAATGGGGCTACTGGGCATCTTCCCAAAGAAAAGGAAATCATAATATTATAATGATACTTGCATATCCATGTTCACAGCAGCACAATTTACAATAGCGAAACTATGGAACAGCCTAGACGTCCGTCAATGGGTGAATGGGTCACAAAACTTTGGCATATACACACAATGGAATTTTACTTAGCCATAAAGAACAAAATCACACTGTTTGGAGGAAAGTAGATGAAACTCGAGAATATTGTATCAAGTGAGTGTAGGAAGTCTCAAAAAATGAGTAGATATATGCTCTTTCTTACACATTGAACCTAGAAAGATAATTGGAAATAAGGGCAACATCACATACATGAGCAGAGATTCCAGTGACTGAGGGGGATTAGGGAAGGCAGGGTAGGGATGAAGTTATAAAGAATGCAGTAGTAGAAATAATGCTATGAATGTCTACAAAATTACCAGTTCTGATCTCAAAGACATGTGGGGTGAGGGTAAGTGGGGGGATCTGGTGGGGAGGGAGCCAAGAGTTGTGTGCATGTATTTTTCTGACACTCTGTACCCCAATATTATATAAAATTCCAATTCACCAAATAAAAATAAGAATAGAATAAGATATGATTAGATGTTGAAGGTCTTCTTAAGTTTGGGAGGCTGGCCTTGAACCTGTGATCCTCCTGTCTCAGTCTCCCAAGTACTGGGATCACAGGCATGCACCATGGCACAAGACCCTCTTTTTTTTTTTTTTTTTTTTTTTTTGCGGTACTGGGGATGGAACCCAGGGGCATTCTACCTCCGAGCTACACCCCCAGCCCTATTTTTTATTCTTTATTTTGAAACAGGGTCTCACTAAGTTGCTGAAGGCCTCACTAAGCAGCTGAGGCTGGCCGCAAACCCGGATCCTCCAGTCTCAGTCTCCCAAGTACTGGGATTACAAGCGTGCACCACCACACCCAGCTGCACAAGACCCTCTTTAATGGCTTCTACCTTCACGGGAACTTTCATCTCTTCAGTTGCTCCACTCACTCAACCCCAATGCCTCTCTCACACATCCAATCAAACTTTAATACCATTCCAGTTCTTCTTAGACCCTTACCGTTGTTCCCACCTCTCTCTCAAACCCCATTCTACCCATCAGTCACTCTTTTCCTCAGAAGCTGTTGCTCTCTTGTCTGCCTCTGTGTGTGTGTGTGTGTGTGTGTGTGTGTGTGTGTGTGTGTGTGTGGTGCTGGGGATTGAACCTGGGGGAATTCTACCTCTGAGCTACACATCCAGTCCTATTTTTTATTCTTTATTTTGAAACAGGGTCTCACTAAGTTGTGGAGGGCCTCACTAAGTAGCTGAGGCTGACCATGAACCCAGATCCTCCAGTCTCAGCCTACCAAGTACTGGGATTAGAAGCATGCGCCACCATGCCTGGCTCTCTCCTTTCCTTTTGCTTCACTTCTGCCTCATACTCTGCTTCCAGGGCTCCTTTCCTAACCACTCCCCTATTCTCTGATGCTCCACCTCCCACAATGCTTTTCTGCATTGTTCAGTACCCACACTGTCCCCTCCTTCCTCTCCATGCCTATCTATTTAGCAGCTTGGGCTCTGCCTGTCATCTCCTTTTTCTCAGAACCTGCTTGAATACCCTAATTTATTCTCATTTATTTCTATTTCATCTCACCCCCTGGATTTTCCTTCCACTGTATAAAGACTCCCATGATGGCTGAGTTAGCCAACACCATTTTCCTGAAAACATCTCTTATTACCTATGAACTATACCTCCAGCCCTCTTTTTTAACTTTTCTGTAGTGGGGATTAAACCCAGAAGCATTCCAACTTCAAACTATACCCCTAGTCCGTTCTTATGTTATTTTGAAACAGGGTTTATCTATGTTGCTGATGCTAGCATTGAACCTGCAATCCCTCTCTCAGCCTCCGAGAGTACAGGCATGCAGCTTCACATCTGGCCCATCTCCAGCTCTTTCTATTTTTGTTTTGAAATAATCTCCTTGATTTGCTAAAAGTCTTGCTAAATTCATGAAGCTAGCCTCAATCCTATGATACTCCTGTCTCACCCTCCCAAGTTCTGGAATTACAGGCGTGGGCCACCATACTTGATTAATTTGCTTCCTTCTTTCTATTCTTCCTGGTTTATCTCCCTCAGTCATCCCTGTGCTTTCTCCTGCAAGTATCTAGCATAGAATTTTCCACCTTTTCTATTTTTCCTATATAAAATATAATTCTGAATTCCTCTTCAGAGTTCAGAAATTTGGTTAAAAAAAAAGAAAAAAAAAAGCAGAACCAAGAAGTATCATTTGACAGCAAACAAGCAACTCAGACTGACATGGTCACATGCATCATGAAGGTGAGATGATGGTTTGTCTTTATTATGTTTCCCAAGAGAGGTGTTGCACTGCGCTCTTTCAAAGATGGACGCACAGGTGCTCTGTTAAAATACAAATCTTTAAAATAACAGAAACACATCAGGGCAAGTTAAAAACAATAGCTCAATGTTGACAATAATGAAGAGTTAACATCAAATAGATACTTATATCTACAAATTTGGGGTAGTAACACGGAGCTATAAACATAATAGATGAATAACTATAAGAGATCAGAAGACAAAAATCTTTCTTAAAAGTGAAAATATTTTTATATATAACAGGTATAACACCTATCATAAAACTAGTAACAACATACTTTCAAAGCTGTGACTATCTAAAAACAGTTAAAATAAGTTGATGTATTTAAAGTTATATTAACTTAGTAATATTAAAATAGTAATAATTCTATGGCCAACATTTCCAAAGTAAACAACGTTTGTGATATATACTACAGTTTTCTATGACATTGTTATAGCTCTAATTCTATGTTTTAAAAGTAATTTCTTCACAATTGAAGCCCTTACATGTCCCCTTCCAATGGCCCTAGACTGTGGCAACAAAATATTAAAAAAAAAAAAAAAGAACCTCCATCATCTATCTAGGGAAGGTTTGAATTTGAATTCAACACTCTAAAATTGAGAGAGGGCTTAAACAAAGAATGGAGGCAGAAAGAACTCTGGCTTCTCATCATCCCTCCGGGGACTCAGACATCATCCCTCCCAGCTCCCAGGAGTATAACATGGCAACTACACAGCTCCTTCTAGAACAGTCTGGGTTTATATATATATATTATCTATACAAGACACTCCTCTTTCCCTTCCTCATAGATGTCACTGTGACCCCTTCAATGTTGTGTAGAAATGCGCATCACTCCAGGGTCCAGCGATCTGGAAGGAAGAGAGAGGGGTTGTCAAAATTTGTGACTAAAGCCGGGCATGGTGGTGCACGCTTGTAATCCCAGGACTTGGAGGCTGAGACAGGAGGATCCAGGTTCTCAAACTGGTCAGTCTCAGCTACTTAGTGAGGCCCTCCACAACTTATTGAGATCCTGTTTCAAAATAAAGAATAAAAAATAGGACTGGGGGTGTAGCTCAGAGGTAGAATGCCCCTGGGTTCAATCCCCAGTGCCACAAAAAAAAAAAAAAGTGACTATCATTCTATCTTCATATCTATGGACATGAAGATGAAGTGTACCCTAAGTCAAGTCTAACTAGAGTTTAGACCACCTTACAAATTCAAATTTATCTCTAACCCTTCATTCTTAAGCCCAGCCCTGAGTCATTATATTCAGTTTTGATCCTTAGAGTTTACTGACATCCTACTCCAAAACCTTTTAATAGATCCAAAGTAAGGCCCAGAGCTCTGCTCCATGGCAAGGCTATCAGGTGATTCAGCTAGGGGAGGAGCCTTGCACTTAATGCACCTTGGTCCTTTCTAGTTACTTCACATCTGCACTTCTAGCCATGTTCATACCTTCCATTGGGCCGATGACCTCAGGCCTCCATGGTCAGTGGAGATCTTGGAAGGAGGGTGCGATCCCGGCTCCACACCCAGAGCCCCGGATTATAAGCTTGGATCTGCAACAAAAAACAGCCCTGGAAAAGATGATGGCTGTCCAGGAAGACCCTCTGTCCCTGTGCAGCCTCCAGTTCTTTCTCATCCCCAGATCCCACCAGCCACCCCCATATTCCAGGCCTCTCCAATCCAGCCCATCTCTTCAGCCCCAAAGTCCCCACGGGATACCCACCTCCTCACACTCCTCCAGGGAAACTCGAGTATTCCAGCGCATGGAACGGAGGAACTGGTAGCGCAGTTTGTGGAACAAGGGACCCTGGGTGCAACTCTTCCCATAGAGGAAGGAAAACATGTCTTCTTTTGGGGCCTGGTTGTCCTCCTCCATGTCACTGGCGATGTAGCTGGGGAAAGAAATCAGGCCACTCATAAACTGGGCATGGTGGCCCACACTTGTAATCCCAGCATTTGGGAGGCTGAGACCGGCGGATCCAGGTTCTCGGCCAGCCTCAGCTGCTTAGTGAGGCACTCCGCAACTTAGTGAGATCCTATTTCAAAATAAAGAATAAAAACATAGGGCTGGGGCTGTCGCTCAGAGGTAGAATGCCCCTGAGTTCAATCCCTTTACCGCAAAAAAAAAAAAAAAAAAAAAAAAAAGAAATCAGGTCACTCATTATGGTCACACCAGGAAGGATGTGCACTTAGGATCAGTTTCCCAAAAAGGAAGACAGGCAGATCGTCTCCAGACAGGGCAGTAGGAGCCCTGTCCAGAGTCATGGAGGACCAGCCCTTGGTCCAGAGGCCTCTGCTGGACAGAGATCTCTTCTGAGGGGCACCTCTCACAGAGTGTTGATAAGGGTGAAATGCACCTGGAGAGCCTGACTCTGTCTCCTGCCACGCTCACCCAGTGCAGTCGACATCATGAATTCCCCATCTCCACCCATGTGCACTCATCTGACTCCCTGACCACAGTGTCGGCATCCTGAGAGTACGACCTGACCCTGATTTATTTGTCTACTCTTCCCTCTCCTACCAAATGTGTAAGAGAGGGCTTGGTGCATTAATTCAACACAGAGGATGCTGTTCTTAGGGTTTTGTTTGTTTGTTTGTTTGTTTTACTGATTCTTTTATACTCAAATGCCATAATTATTACCTCAGAGACTCAATGCTCTATAGTAAGTACTTACAAAACTAAGAGAATTGAGTTGAGTGTTTTAAGAATGCATGGAACCAGTAGTGGCCCATGTCTGTAATCTCATTACTTGGAAGCCTGAGATAGGAGGATCACAGGTTCCAGGCCAGCCTCAGCAACTCAGCAAGAATCTCAGCAACTTATTGAGACCTGGTTTCAAAATAAAAAGGTCTGGAGGTGTGGATTAGAGGTAGAATGCCCCTAGGTTCAATACCCAGTACCACACACCAAAAAAAATGTATGGTTATTTTGATAATATCATACCTTGAGAGCCAGGAATGGGAGTGCACACCTGGAATCCTAATAATTGGGAGGCTGAGACAGGAGGATCTCAAGTTCGTGGCCAGCCTCAGCAACTTAGGCTCTCCACAACTTAGCGAGACCCTGTTTTAAAATAAAATAGGACTGAAGGTTTAGCTCAGAGGTAGACTACACCGGGTTTCAATTCCCAGGACCACAAAAGAAAAAAAAAAAAAAAAAGATAACACCTTGAAGAGGTGTCCAGTCCAATGAGATTAGAACAAGGACAGGTTAGACAAGAAAATTTAATCCAAAATATATTATTATGGGACTTAAATAAAATGCTTCTGGCTGATCTGGAAAAGCAGCACAAAGATTTTGGCATTTTGCTTTATTCTGTCTTTGAGACTGGCTCTAACCCTGTTGCCCCGGCAGGTCTCTGAGTCGTAGGCGCCAGCAGTTCTCCTGCCTCAGCTTCATGAGTAGCTGAGATAGTGGGTACCTGCCAACATGCCCAGATAGGTTTTGGTGTCTTTGCTGATTGTGCGTGTGTGTGTGTGTGTGTGTGTGTGTGTGTGTGTGTGTGTGTTACTGGGGATTGAGTCCTGGGGCATTCTACCTTCGTGCTATACCACCAGCCCTCTTTTATTTTTATTGAAACAGCATCTTACTAGGCTGATGAGAATGTCACTCCTTGCTAAGGCTGTCCTCGAACCTGTGATCCTCTTGTCTCAGCCTCCCAAGTACTAGGATTACAGTTGTGTGCCACCATGCCCAGCTCTTCACTGATTTTAAAGATAGAGAATTTTCTCCCATTACATATGTTTTAATACACTTAGACAGAAAACACAAGAAAAAGAGGGAAAGATATTTGCAAGGAGCAGTAAAAGAAAGGACAGAAATACCAAGATGGTAAATGAGTTTTATTATGGAGAGAGCTGAATTCCAAAGGAGAACACCAGCCTTGGTCTAGTAAGTGAGTAGCAATGCAGTTGCTCCGGAGGCCTGTGAGGTGTCTGGACCTTGATGTAGAAAGATTGTCGGGTAGTTCATAGAAAGCCACCAGTTTGAGGAAAGACATGTAGGAAAGACCAGAAGGGTGCATTTTAGAGTATATCTGTGCAGAGTGAGGAGGGCCTGAATTGGGTATCTGTCTTGGGAATCAAGAAGCAGAAGACAAAATGATGGTCAGTGTGGATACAGGGCAGAGAGACCATCCAGCAGTAGATGCACCTCCAGTCTATTTTACCAGTGACATGTTGTTCCAAATTTTTCTTCCTTTCCTCTGGGAGAGGAGATGGGGGGGCAGGTTATATTTCTTTTGGCTCATTTCTTTTTAATCGGCATTAAGGTTTTTGGTGTGTTTGTTCTTACTAAGAGAAGGGTAAGAACACTATACTATATGGGATCAGTTTTAATAACCAGAGCAAATGGTATAAAGACGTTAAAAAGAATGAATCCAGGGGTGGCGATGCACACATGTAATCCCAGTGATTGAGAGGCCGAGACAGGAAGATGGCAGGTTCCAGGCCGGTCTCAGCAACTAAGGGAGACCCTGTTCCTAAATAAAAAATATATGGGCTGGGAGTGTAACTTGAAGGTAGAATATCCCTGGGCTCAATCTCCAATACCACAAAAAGAAAACAAAAGAAAGAAAAGGGAAGAACGAAAGAAAGAAAGAAAAGAAGGGAAGAGAGAAAGAAGACAAATGAAAGGTGGGAATCCCCCCTCCCCCCCTCCCAATCTCCCAGGTATTGAATACTGACTGACCGGATGAGGCCCAATACTCACAGAGCCAGAAAGAAATGTATTCGCCGGTATTGCCAGGAGAAGAGACCGGCGCGGCTAAAATAAGCTATGACCATGGACAGGAGGTACTGATGGGAGAGAAGAACACAATAAAAAAAGGAGGTCATACCCTGAAAGAGGAGAAAGGAGGGGAGAGAGGGAAGGGAGGCTGGGGCAGGAGACGCAGCTCAGAAAAGAGACCCCAGTTAGGTGACTTGCTTCTTTGGGGAACAGCCAAGGAGTCAAAAAGTTGGGTGTTTGTCAAAGCAAGGGGCATCCATGCTGCACCTTGGATGGCCAACAAAAAGTCTGTGTGTGTGTGTGTGTGTGTGTGTGTGTGTGTGTGTGTGTGTGTGTGTTACTGGAGATTGAACCAAGGGTCCTTCTACCTTTGAGCTACACCCCCAGCTATACTTTTAGTTTAATTTTCAAACAGGGTCTTGAAAGGTTGATGAGAGTCTCACTTTTTACTGAAGCTATCTTCGAACCCCCTCAGGGGGCAACAAGCAAAGAGGACATGGACGGCAAGTGTGTGGCCCAGGACTCAGATCCCAAAGGGTCCCAAGTAGAGGCAGGGTGCCTCCATCTCCTCTGCAAGAAACTACTAGTCCCACGAAGGGACAACCTGACAAGTCACAAAGGAGCCAGGACCTTGGGAGAGTCAGATTGGAGCTGCATGGAGGGAGAGAGGGGGAGGGTGGGGTTAGAAAGCCCTCGACGGCCAGGCTGGGCTGGAGCAGGGGCGCTGCTCAGTGCACAGCCAGCTCACCTTGTCAGAAACCCTCAGCTCCTTGTCCCAGGCCAGGAATCTTTTGATGATGGGATCCTCTGTGAACAGAGCACACAGGTGAGGCTGGGAACCTGAACAGCGTTGCTCTGAGCGCAAGAGAGCAAGGATGAGAACCCTGCTTGTCCTGGGGAAGTTGCAGGGTTGGGACCCAGATGGTTAGAGGACAGACAGACTATGCACCAGGGAGGGACAGTGGCTGTGTGCTGAGACTCCCAGCAGGAGCAGATGACTGAATGCTTGGGTGTCACCCCACATCCCCATGATTAAGATCCTCAAGTAAACCCTGGAGACCCTTCATTGTGCAGGAAAGCAGCACCCCAGAAGTCAGGTGGTAACTCAGATAGTAACTCGGGTCATTTTCTCATTTGATGGCTACTTCAGGGTGTGAACCTGGCCCTGTAGCCCCTCCAGGGATGAAGATGTTTAGATCCAGAGAAGTCAGCAAGAGCTCAGTATTGGAGGGGAGGGTGGGAAGCAAGCCTGTGACCCCAAGTGGGGACTTGGCTCAAGTTCAGTCTGACCCTCTATCATCTAAGTGTCTCCAAAGTGAAAGAATCCCAAGTCCTCCAGAAACAGAAAACTAAGGGCTAGCAGGGCATTTGTTCCAGTGGGACGGTAATGCGATTATTAGTATCTTCTGTGTCTAAGAAACAGGATTAGAGGGTGTTATCCAGGGCCTCTCCCTACCAAGCAGCTTGGTGAAGACCTCGTGGTGCTCAGGAAGCACCGAGGACACTCTCTTTCTTTTCAGCGTCATCTTGAGTCCACACTGTGTGTCCACGGTCCAGGAAGGATGTTGTGGCTCAGGGCCCAGGTCCGGCACCCCCAACTCCAGCTCCACTCTGGATTCGGAGGGCCACTCCCTCTTCCTCTTCTGTGCCTGGGACTGAGGTGGGAGTCTGGGTTCTGCCCCCAGGGCTGAGTTAGCCAATCCTGGCTGCTCTTCCTGGGGAACTGATGACCACTCCCAGTCTTTCTTATCTCCACAGTACTGAGGTGAGCGGCTGGGATCTCCCCATGGAATTAGATCAAAAATACCTGGTGGATCCTCCTCCAGCTCCTCTTCAGAATCTGATGACCATTCCCTCTTCCAGAAGTGAAGTGGGCGGCTGCCTTCTACCCATGGGGCTGAGTAAAGAAACTTGAGTGAAGCTTCTGTCTTTGGAATTCAGCCTTTGACCATCTAAGGCCAAGCCACCCTTGCCCCCCCAAACCTAAACCTCCTCAGCCATTACCATTCCCCAAGCCACTCTTCCATCTTTCCCCTCTGCAATATCCATCTGCCCCTCATTCTCCTTGCCAGTGGCCCATCTCCCTCTTCCTCAAAACTCTTCCTCATTATAGATCCTTTCTCCCATTGGTGGGGTGGGGGAAGCTCTGTCTGAGTCCCCTCTTTCTGCTTCCTGTCCCTTGATCTCATCTCCCCACCTGGTTTCTTCCTCTATAGATTTTCTATCCACCTGAACATCCTTGTCCCCCTGTCCTCTTCTCTCCTCCAGTGTCTGGCTTCCTATGTCCCTCCTTCCTGCCTCTGTACCCCTCCCTCCTTACTAGTCACCCTTGGGAATCTCTTCTGCCTCTGGTCCCCTCACCCGATGGTCCTGGGATCTCTTCATCCACCTCCACCTCCTGGCAGCACCCTGAGGAGCTAGGCTGAGGACTCTGGTCTGCAGACTGGGTGGATGGTTGACTAGTGGCCATGAGTTCTCCCAAACTCTTCCCTTCTACAAATCCGATATTCTGATCTCTTCAAAGCTCTCTTCTGGAATCTGGCTGAACCCAAGCCTTTTGTCTCTTCTCCAGACTGGGGAGAAGTCAGCAGTGGAGAAGAGCTCTGAGAAGAAGCCGTTGCCCACCGCCCTGCCGAGCACCCACAGAGTTTGGCCCTTCCAATCAGGAAGGCTGGAACCCTCTGATGTCATCATCATTCCAGCCCAACAACCAGTTTGAAGGAAAACAGGTAACTGCCAGACTGATGGGTACACTTGTCCTGGATCCCTGAGGGAGGTGATATCTCCTGCCACTGACACAAATTTGTCCACCATCCCAAACTCACCTCATGGTCTCTGGCTCCCTCCTTCTCTTCTCTCCAGTGGATGTCATGTTCTCTCCACTTTCATCTTGAAACATGTTTTATTTTTATGCCCTCTGTGCATTCTCATTTGAGAGATCAGTCTGTCAGGAGAAGGAGGAGACTAGTAAAAATTTTAGGGGGAACAGAAATAAGACCTCATGAGAGGGCAATAAGCATGTACAAAAGACCCCAGTACCATTACTTTATAGCTGAGAAGGATAAATGAAAACACTTGATATTCTGATAAATGTTCACTGGTCTTCACTGTGTTGAGGAGTCTTTACTGGGGACACATCCTTTGCCCTTAGGCATCTTTGAGTCCAGGAGGCCTTTTGAGGAAAGTCTACACATACTCTCAAACTGTTGAAATAATGCTTTCAATTTCAGAGAGTCTGTGGTTCACCTAAAGTCTCCCTCTCAGTTCCACTTAATCTAGTCTACATGGCAAATTGTGGACACTGGTATTGCTCCAGACCCAGACTTAAATATCATGTGAAGGAAATATCACATATACAAAAAGAGTAAATGGAAAAATATCCCATTCAAACCAGTTCATGGTTTGTCCTGAGAAAGTGGAAAGGGCACGGGATTAGATATAATGCAGAAAAGACTCATCTCTTAGTGCATGATGGACTCAGGCTGTGCTTCTGAATCATCTGACTTGATCTCTGCTCTAGTTGGTCAGCCACGTCATGCTTTCTTTGTTTCATTGTTAACCAGAGAAAGTGAAGTGTCATATGTTTTCTCTAATATGCATAAGCTAGGGAGTAACTGGGATACAAGAGGGACTCCAGATAATGGAGGAGAAACCTCAGTGGAGCCAGGAAAGTGGTCTATGGGTGGCTATAATGTTATTACGTGGTCTATGAGAAGGGGAGGGAGAAAACAGAGATTCATTAATGGATATACTACCATCGACTGTGTACATATGTGAATATATCAACATCAATCTCAGTACTTTGTATTGGAAAGGGGGGAAAGGGGGAGGGGGGTCCCATCAAGTGCTGTGTGCATATATGTCAATGTCAACATGATTTACATTATGATGTGAGACTATAATGCATCAATTAAAGCACATTATAAATAAATAAATGCCTGATGTGTGACAAAGTGTAGCTTTTCCTTCAGTGGAAGATATAAACAATACTTAAGCGATTGTTTGAATATAGTACCATATTTGATAATAAACTGAGGTTACCCACCTAGAATCACAGAATTCTAAAAAGAATTATGCATAGTTTTAAAAAACTGCAAACCCACACCAAAACAAATCAGCACTTGGCACAATTTTCACTAACTTCATATCTATCAAATGTAACTCTTTTCTACTGAAAAGTTCTTCCCCCTTATAGTTATACTGCTGTCTCCTTTGGGTCTTTGCTCAAATTTCACTTTACTGCTGAGACCTTCTAGGACCTGCCTCTAACCCCAATTTTAATCCCCTTAACTTGGTTTATTTTCTCCATTGCATTTGCAATCTGGTATTTTACATATTTATTTACTGTCTTTTTCCCTTTACTAGAATGAAGGGGCACTGTAGGTATCTATTTTTTCAATGCTAAAATCCAAGCACATAGAATAATACTATATAAGTTCTAGATTGTAATGATCAAATGGTAATTATAGTGACAATATACTAAAGTGCATGTCTAATGGCAAACTCAATAAAAGCACATTAATTTAAAAAACCGTGGTTAAGCATACACAATATTTTCCACTTTAACCATTTTAAAGTGTATAGGTTAGTGGCCCTAAGTATAGGCATGCTTTGCTTAACGATGATGGTTTGTCCTGAGAAATGTGTCCTTAGTCAATTTAGTCACTGTCCAAACATCACAGAGTGCACTTATACCAACCAAGGTGGCTATAACATTAGTAGGTGACATCCTCCTATGTAACTATTTTATATAAGTGATCTGTTGGTCCATAGTTAGCTGAAATGTCATAATGGGGCATGTGACATGACTGTACATTTGCCTTGTGCAGCAATTACTCTCATCCATCTCAAGAACTTTTTCATCTTCCTTAACAGGAACTCTACACCCATTGAATGCTAACTCCTCACATCCCCTTCACAACTCCTGGTGATCACCATTCTATCTTCCATCTCTATGAATGTGACAACTCTTTGTCCCTCATTTGACTTGCATACAGTCAATGTAGAATCATAAAGTATTCTGTGTGTCTATTTCACTTCCTCAAGGTCCTACATTATTGGAGGGTGTGTCCAAATTTCCTTCTGTTTTAGGACTGCATAATAGTCTCTTGGAGGAACACCAAAGTCTAAGAACATGGGCCAGCTTCATAGGTTGTAACTCAACAGGACCAAGGTCGGGCTTGACTTCACTTTCCACCATGGTACTTTCAGATTTGGAAATCTGTGGTTGAAGAATCCATCAGGGATCCTAGAGAAAGCAAATTGCTCCTTACAGAAATAGAAAAGATTGAGGGTGGAAGGGAATAAGGTATGTTTGGGCCTGGCAGGGTGGGGCTGTGTCAGACTTGGAGTCCTGTAAACCCACTAAGAGAGAAGGCAGCCCCAAGAGAGCCAGACTATTAGCCAAGGTTGGGAGCTTCTAAGCCACCCAATAGGAGGGATCCTGGGGAATCATAGTGTCCCTGAGCAGAAGGTACAGAAGCATGACAGCTGGAGGTGACAGGGCAGAGAACCAGAGAGAATGAGGTGCAGAGGCTCCCATTCTTGGGCTGACTGCTGTCTGTGCTCTGTGGGAGGTGAAACTGGTCCCAGGCCAGTGCTGGCTCCACTTCACTTCACCAATTGGCTTCCTAGACATCCAAGCCTGGCTTCTGTCCTATTTGTGATGCAGAAAAGCACATGGAGAAATGTCACTTGAGAGTGTAGATATGGTCACTGTCTTGCCATTGCCACCGTTCCTTCATGGGCAAGGATTTAGGCCCAGGCCATGCCTAAGAGCAGCCAGAGCTGGCCTTGAGGTTCCTGGCCACCCAGCCACTTGTAGGAATCAGTGCTGGAGAATCTCATATTTGCGTTGCACACAAACTGGGGGGCTCCAAGAAGTCTGGGTGGTTCTGCACTAACTCACCTGGATGAACCAGCACTTACTACTGAGGAAGCAGGATTTAGATCGCATGGCACACAGTGGGAAGCTGATGTGGTTGCCTGCGAACGGGATGGCTTTTTAATCCAAAGTTTGCTACTGTTTTAGAGCAGTGGAAAAGCTATGGGGAGTTCAAGGGCTGATGTGACCGCATCATGTAAGGCATGGAATAGCATATAGAGGAAATAATTCCAAATTCTCTACCCAAGAATGCTCTATGACTGTGTACTAAAGTAATTTTTTTCTCACAATTGATATGAACACATTGAAAGCAAATACCAGTTTATATTAAAGAGAAACTTGATGAGAATTTGTGTATACTTTGAGACATTTATTAATAACCAAAACTATAACAATAATCAAAACGAGATATGTTAGCCAAGAGTGGTGGTGCACACCTGTAATCCTAGTACTTGGGAGGTTTAGACAGCAGATTATAATTTTGAGGCCAGCTTCAGCAACTTAGTGAGACCCTGTTTCAAAAATAAAAAGAGCTGAGGGTATGGCTCAGAGGTAAAATACCCCTGGGTTCAACCCCCAGTACCAAAATTTTTTTAAAGTAAATAATAAATAAAAAGAGATATGTTGAGATAATCATAGGATCTTCTGTACCCAGCAAACACTAAGAGATATCAACCATACCGCACCAGATAAATTAGTGTCTGATTTCTTCTGTTTGGGCTGAGCTAGCCCTGCTGGAAGCTTTCATACCTACAGTTCTGAATTTTGTTCCCCCTCCCCGCCCTTAAAAAATAGAATCAATCAGATCATGGCATAGAGGCAGGAGTGGGGATGGAATGGATAATTATTCAGATAATCTGGAATGAGAAAATGTAGACATGGAAGGAAATGGAGACCTCTGTGGATAGAGTTTGGATCTGGAATATCCCCTGTGTTCAAGGCTTGTTCCTTAGCATGGTGCTTGTGTGAAGTGGCGGGACCTTCAGAAGGTCCAGTCTAGTTGGAGAAACGTGGTCATTGGGCGCAAGCCCTTGAAAGGGATCGCAGGACCCAGCACGTCCTCTCCTTGTCTTTTGCTTCCAGCTGCCAGGAGGCGAAGTGCTTTGTTCCGGCACATGCTCCCCTCAATGCCCTGAAGCGGTGGAGCAAGCGTTCCTCTTTTCAGTTGATTATTTTAGGCATTTTATTTTAGTAATAAAATGGTGACTAATGCATTTACTAACTCAGCGATGAAAAAACTTGGTGGGGGGCTTTATATAGAGATAGATTCTGCAAACCTTTGAGTAAGAAGGGAAGAACTCAATTTTAAGTGAGACCACCTGAATGAATATGGGCGGATAAACCAAAATTCTAAATATAAAATGGTAGCTGGATGTGATGGCACTTGCCTGTTATCCCAATATTTGGGAGGCTGAGGCAGGAGGATCACAGGCTTGAGGCCAGCCTTATCTACTTAGTGAAAACCTCCACAACTTAAAGAGACAGTTTCAAAATAAAAAATTTTAAAAAGGTAGAATAGCCCTGGGTTCAATACCTTGTACCCCACACACATACACACAAAATGCTGCCTTCTTCAGGAGAGGAATTCTCACCATGTTTGGTTGACTGAGTTAGAGCAGAAGAGGGAGAGATTAAATTATGATGAGCTGCCTTGGCCTTTGTAGAAAGACTTACTGTACCAAAACTTGTGTGACCCATATTTACTTTTTCCATCTTGGACATTGTCAGGGGCACTGTATGGATCTAAGAAAAGAAGAAAAAGAAAAAGAGGAAGGAAGGAAGAAAGGAAGGAGAAAAATTGAGCTGGGTTTGGGGCTCAGTGGTAGAGGCCTTGCCTAGCTAGGTTCCATCCTTAGCAGTGTAAATTAAAAAGTTAATAAAGAAAAATCAAATTTTGGTATTTTCCAAAAGTAGAGATCTTCTCTCCCTTTTTTAGAGTATTTCCTTAAGAAAATTTGTAATATAAATATTTTCTCTATCCCTTTGATGCACATATAAATCTTTTTAAAAAGTTACATAGAGCCGGGCGTGATGGCGCACGCTTGTAATCCCAGCATTCGGGAGGCTGAGACTGGAGGATCCGGGTTCTCGGCCAGCCTCAGCTACCTAGTGAGGCACACCGAAACTTAGTGAGACTCGGTTTCAAAATAAAGAATAAAAAATAGGGCTGGGGGTGTAGCTCGGAGGTAGAACACCCCTGAGTTCAATCCCCAGTACCGCAAAAAAAAAAAAAAAAAAAAAAAAAAAGTTACATAGCTTCTTGTCTGCTTCCCATCCCAGGAAATAGAGTCATCTCTCTGAAACATAAACCTCAAAGAAGGCAGCATCCCTATCTCCCTGCCACCTTGGAGTTTACTGCAGGCACCCTGCTCTGAGTTGTAACTACCTCCTAGTCTTAGAGATACTAGAACTGTCGCTTTTCCTTTGGAACTCCCCTGTTATTGGAAACTTCTCTAGTGTCTTGTCTCTCGCAGACTCCTTTAATGGTTCACCTGTGATGCTGATCACAGTCTGGCTCAGCGCTTATTCTATGTTAAAACTGTCGTTTTATTTTCTGCATTGTAAGTTTCTGGGTTGGCAGATTTCGTTTCCAACACTGGGCAAAATCATTGTGCATTGTTTCAGCTCAAAATACTGACAAAACATTCTCCTTATGGTCTCATTTTTTTTTTTTTTTTTTTTTGCGGTACTGGGGATTGAACTCAGGGGCATTCTACCTCCGAGCTATACCCCCAGCCCTATTTTTTTTTTTTATTCTTTATTTTGAAACCGAGTCTCACTAAGTTGCGGAGTGCCTCACTAGGTAGCTGAGGCTGGCCGCGAACCCGGATCCTCTGGTCTCAGCCTCCCGAATGCTGGGA
>PVLC010011738.1:0-18416 GCA_004027655.1 Graphiurus murinus | reverse complement strand
GGCTTGGTCTCATTTTTTAAAATGAACTTTTGAACCTTATCCTACAGGTAATATTAGAGGAGTTAGCTCACTGGTATGTCTCCTTTCCGATTATGCGTACTTTTTTTTTTTTTTTTAACAGTTTGTGTGCATTACTTGTGTGATCTGGATAAACTACAACTGTCTCTTTTCCCTTCCTTGGAAAGTGTCGCTAGGCATATGTGCTCCCTACAGTCTTTCTTTTCCTTCCGTTTGTCAGAATCTTGATTCCAACAGAAGGGTCTCAGGCAGGAGAGAACTGGGACTCCGGGAGGCTACCCTCAGCCCGAACGCTGAAAGGGACAGGAGACAGTGCGCAACTATGCACCACACACAGCATTCTAACTGCTGCAGAGGAGAGGGAGACATTTACGACGTTCCCTAAACCTGGCCGCGAGTAGACTTTTGGGAAGTAGAGTTAGTACTGGTCCTGGTCGGGGAGAGAGTCCCGGGATGCGGGCTTCCGGCGCGCTTCTGCGCATGCGCGCCTGGCCTGCGTGCGTGTTCGCGCATGCGCAGCGCAGCGGCACTGCCCTCGCTTCCCGTCCGCCCCAGGTCACCGCCGCCCTGGGACCCAGCCTTCGGCCTCAGGTGGAGAGGTCCCGGACCTGCGGGGTGAACGCGGACCCGGGCCGGCACCAGGCGGTCGCAAGCTGTGCGGGCCAGGTTCTCGCGGGGGCTCGATCGGGACTCGAGTGCTGAGCCCGCGGCGGAAGGCCGGGCTGGCAGTAACAGAGGTGAAGGGGCGGCCCGACCTGGTTCTGCAGCGGCTTCCTCGACGGCCCGGCCGGCGCTCCGCATCACGGTGAGTCCCAGGGCGCCAGATATGGGATCTTGTCCCGTTGGCCCAGCCCCTCAGGAGCAGAACATCCTGGCGAGGGTGAGGGAGACGGCCCGGGACCTGCAGCTAGGGCCCGCGGGATCTGCTCTCCCGCGACCCGAGGATGCTGTGGGACAGGCTGTGTAGCCCTAGGAGGAGTGAGGCAGGGCAAGCTGCACCGCCTAGGCTGTCCAGGGGGTGTTCGGTGAGGACTAAGTGTGCCTGGAGAGGAGCTGTCACCGGCCTAATCTGCGTACTAGTGTCTGTACTCCTGCTTCCACATCCTGACACCCTTTCTTCTTTCTTTCACCGCTCTAGAGTCTCAAAGTGCCTGCAAACGTTCCTCAGCACCTCACTTCTCTGCTGATTCCCCCTCACATTGCCCGTGTAGAATCAGTGTGGTACAGGGAAAGGCTTTCTGCCCGGGTTGGTAGAGAAAGATGTTGGGCCTGAGATGGTGGGTTGTTTTTATTTGCTTTTGTGGAATTGGTAATAGGGCTGAAAAGTTCCTGGTCAGTATTCCTTCTGCTGTATTACAGTTAAAATCACAGTAAGTTTCTTAATTAAATACGCTTTTGAGCAGCATCACTCAAGCTTCTGCAATTAAAATTCCAACCATGTTGACTATTTCTTTATTCAGAACACTGGATTTTCTGGTCTTCAGTAGTAAAAATAGTAAGAAAACAGATGAATGCTGTATAACAGAATTCCTTTTTTTAAAGCTTACATTTAACGATGGCAGGTTATTTAATAGGATTATGTTCATTCACCATGAGAATCGCATTCACTCATTTGCCACCATGTGCAGGTTACAGGCATGTAGGTGGGCACCACCCCTGATCATTCTCCGGTCCCTTCTGAGGGCCTACCAGGACAGTTTCCCATAAGGTGTCCCTCTTGAAACTTTCTGGGTAGATTTTTCTGCAAGGCCAGATCACTTGTAACAACATTGCTTGCCTTTTCCTTCCCCAGATCAGCCTCCGCTTTCACAGTCTTCCATATTTTTCCAAGAGCAGCAGAAAATGAATAAATCCCTGGTGAGTTTTGTCTTCATGTGTGTGTTCTCTACTTTTATGTACAGTACTCCTTAGGAGACAAAGAAGGGCTCAGACTTTAAAATGGGAACATAGAAATAGATGAAAGATATGGTCAGACAAAACAGAGCAATAATCAGCACTCAGCATTTTTGTTATATCCATACACATAGCATCCTTAAAGAGCCCTTAAAACCACAATACAATGTCTCATGTTCTTGGCATTCATAGCAAAAAATTATAAATATCATCCATTCCTTGACTTACATTCTTTTCGCATGGATTTTAAAGATGTTTCTTATGTCACTGTGAATAGCATTCCTAAATAACCCTTAAACCACTGCCACTGATATCCTGTGCTTCATGTAAGCAGAAGGAGTAGTAACCAGGTGTGCATGTGATTTTTCTGGAGACTAAAACCTGTTGCACTATGGATGTATTGTTTTTTGTTGTTGTTGGGGGTTTTTTTTGTTGTTGTTTTTTGGGCTTTTTTTTTTTTTTTTGTGGTACTGGGAATGGAATTGAACCCAGGGGCATGCCTGGCAATGGATGTATTGTTTTTGCTTCACAATCCATGGGTCATCTGAAGGAATGGGCTTCTTGCCCTTAAACGAGTCTCTCTAAATATTTCTCTCTGCTAGTCCATCTGGGTTGCACAGCAGATCGTGCGGTATAAATCCCTAACAGAGACCCCTTATTTCCATTCCCATTTTATGCTGTAGCCCACAGTCTTGGTTCTGTCCATCCTGCTCTCCTGATCCTGTTCTGGTAAGACAGTGAACTAACGTACACTTACAGTATTTCCAACATACAGACCAGATAGCTATTTCTGTCATCTTGTTGCCTTCTTCCTAGATTTGAGGATTTTTTTCTTTCTTTTGCTCCTGACTCTTTATACCTATTTGATCTCATCCTCCTGTGTTTTCTTTGTTTATTTTGTGGCACTGGGGATTGAACCCAAGGGGCATTCTATCTCTGAGCTACACCCCCAGCCCTATTTTATTTTTATTTTGAAACAAGATCTCAGCCTTCTGAGTACTAGGATTACATGCATCATCCTCTTGTGTTTTAACCACCAGCTCTGTGGGTTTCCCACATGGATCAAATGCCTCTTGTCCAGCATCTGCTGAGCATCTCCAAGGACTATATCCAGGATACACCTCGAGTTAATAGATGAAATAGTCCAAGAACCACCCCCCAATGCCTTTTTCTCTTCTCTGATGGTTCACTGTTAAATTATTCAGCCTGTAACCCTATCCACAAAAATGGGATTCATTTTAAAGTCCTTCTCCATCCCCTGTTGCCACATGTAATTGTTCAAGTTTGCTAATCAGCTGGGTATAGTGGAGCACACCTGTATTCTCAGTACTTGGAAGTCTGAGACAGGACAATCACAGGTTCGAAGCCAGCACACAGTAACTTAGTGAGACTCTGTTTCAAAATAAAAAATATAATAGGGGTAAGGATCAGAAGTAGAATGCTCCTGGGTTCAATCCCAGTACAACCAAAAAAACTCCCCCAAAACTGCACCCCACAAAGTTTGCTAATGTTATATTCTAAATGTTTTTTTTTTTTTTTCCTTTCCTCTTATTCTGTCTATGCTACCATTATCACAGTTGTTTTTTAATTGTTTTGTCTTTGGACTCTTGCAGAAACTTTTTTTGTGCTGCTGCTTCTTTCTTTCACTAGCTCAAGTGCATTTTCTACCTTGAATATTTTTCTTTTCTTTTCTTTTTTGGTATAAGAACCCACAGCTACACCCCCAGCCCTTTTTATTTTGAAAAAGAGGGTCTTGCTAAGTTACTGAAGACCTCAGCCAAGTTGCTGAAGCTGGCCTTGAAAGCCTCCAGACTCATCCTCCCAAGTGCTGGGATTGCAAGCATACACCACCACACCTGGTCTACCTTGAATATTTCTTCTAAAACCTTAATCAGATGCTGCTGCTCCCATGTGGAAAGCACTTCAAAGGCTCCCTGAGTGACTAGGAAAATGAAGTTGCCATTAAATTGGGAGGAAGATGGTGGGAAAAGTAGGTTTGAGAAAAGCCCAGAATTGGGTTTTAGCCTCTTTAAATTGGGTCTCTTATCATGAGGTAAAGTGGCAGTGGCAGGAAGGCAGGGGCTTTGGGAGACAAGTCTAAGCTGGGAGTCAACATGGAGAGTCATGCTGGGAAGTGGACAAAGGAGTAAGCCCAGGACTATCCCACATGCAGTCTGCTACAGAAGGAGGAATTGGGCGGGGCTGGTGGTAAGACAGGAATGAGAACCAGGAGCATGAAGTTTCAGAAGCCAAGAAATTGGCAAGTTTTAGGGAGTAGGGGATCAACTGTGTCAAATGCTATCAAGCCCAAAGACAGAACTGGCCATGAGAGTCCTGTGATTCCTTGAGGTTGTGTTTAGCTGGATCTAGAGGGGTTTAAGAGAGTGATAGAATTGGATTTGGTCCATTCCTAATTTTTTTGAGAAATTTTGACCCAAAAGGGAAAAGAAACTGGCCAGTAACTGGAGTAGGAGTTGAGGTCAAGAGAGGATTTTTCGTTTTGTTTTGTGGGAGGAAAAAGAATGGGGGATGATCCAGTGGAGAAGAAAGTAGTTGAAGCATGAAGGATAGGGCATGTGGCTGGAGGGCGTCCAGTGAGAGGGGACAGGTTGCAGGCATGGACTGGAGTTGTGCTGGGGTGGTTAGTGGTAGAGGTAAGACGTGGCTGGCACTGCTACTGTATGCTACTCTCTTCTGGGAAGTAGCTTCTGAGCTGAGCATGAGGGTGAGCTGCGCCCATCTGAGGAGCATATGCAGCTCAGCCTACCAGGAGGCTGGTGTTTTCCTAAACTTGTCTGAAATATGGTCTCATTTTTTACAGTTTGGGTAGCTTACCCTTTGGGTAGCTTGTGTCATTGCATGGTGCTTCTCAGCTGACAGCTGTGGAAACCAGTCACTCCCCATGGAGACTTTCTCTGTTCTGGTGCCTAATGGATTCCCAGGGGAAGCTTCTTGCTTGCCTGGATCTGCTTAACTGATCGCCCTCAGCATCTAGTATTTTGTCTCTTTGTCTTGACCATTAATGTCACTTGTCTTCAGCCTTGTGGGTGGGATTTTAAGAGGCACTTCTAACCTTTAGGAGCTCATATTCTCCTTGGAGGAACAATTCATAGAGTAACTGGGAGCCATAACGAGAGCCTGTGATCAATATTCAGGAAATTTGGAAGGGACAGTGAGGCAGAAGTATTTATTTTAAATGTGTTGTCAAGCCAGGTGTAGTGGCGTATGCTTGTAACCCCAGTACTTGGGAGGCTGAGACAGGAGGATCACAGGTTCAAGACCAGTCTCGGTAACTTAGTGAAATCTTTAGCAACTTAGTGAGACCCTGTTTCAAAATAAAAAGAGTGGCGGGGGATGTCACCCAGAGGAAGAACACCCCTAAGTTCAATCCCCAGTACCAAAAAAAAAAAAAAAGTATTGTCAAGGTGTCATTGCTGTTGGATCATCCAGAGGGGGAAAGTGTAGTGGTTAAGGTGGAGTGTCACAGTGCTGGAATTTCACAGCCATCAGGGTTTGGGAGTTGCACAGGTCCATCAAGGCACTCAGGAGCAGCACAGAGGGCCTGAGAGGAGTTCCCAGGGACAGTAATAGGCTTTGTTTCTTCTGAGGGACAGTAAGAGCTGGGAGTAGAGGTAAATAAGATTGACAAAAGAGCTGCCACTGCTGTCCTGGGTATGGGTTTCATCCAGAGAATCTCAAACCTTTTAATTAGGGACTGGGTCATCTGATTTTTTAATTTTATTTTTATTTTTGTGGTACTGGGGATTGAACTCAGGGACATTTTACCTCTGAGCTGCACCCCCAGCCCTATTTTTTTTTTTTATTCTTTATTTTGAAACAGGGTCTCATTAAGTTGAGGAGGGCCTCACAAGTTGCTGAGGCTGGCTCTGAACCTGCTATCCTCTTGTCTCAGCCTCCCAAGTATTGGGATTACAAGTGTGTACCACCACTCCCAGCTTGATTTTTTTAAAATGTAACAAATAGAGACTGACAATATGAGGAGGATGAAATGCAAAGGGGTCTGGGGGCAGGGGTGAGTCAAGAGAACTTAGATTTTCTAAGATGCCAGACAGGGAATATGTCAGTGTTCAAGCTGATCCCAAGCCTAGGTATGTCAGCAGGCTGAGGATCTTCATCATGAGTGAGGCTGAGGGTAGAGTACGTCTTTTCATTCTTAGAGGCCCTTCCTTCCTTCTTTCCTTTCTTTCAATGAGTAGACTGTTTAGAGTGGTTCATTTAGCATGTAGTACAAAGTTCCCATGTGCTCCTCCTCCTCAGCTATTCAGCCACTGCATAATTACATCTTGCATCAGTGTGGTATTTGTTAAAACTGATGATCCAGCCAGGTGTGGTGGTGCACGCTTGTAATCCCAGTACTTGGGAGGCTGAGACCAGAGGATCGGGGTTTGAGGCCACCCTCAGCTACTTAGTGAGGCCCTCAACAACTTAGTGAGACCCTGTTTCAAAATAAAAAATAAAAAATAGGGCTGGGGTATAGCTTGGAGGTAGAATGCCCCTGAGTGTAATCCCCAGTTCGGTTAAAAAAAAAAAAAAAAAAAAAAACCTGATGATCCAATATTGATACATTATTGTCATTTCCTAAAGTGAGTTGGGCCCTGCTGTGGTGCAAGCCTGTAAGCCAAGCTACTCCACAGGCTTATTGTTCAGGTTTTGACATATAATGGCATGTGTCTGCCATCAGTTTCATCCAGAGCAGTTTCAAGGCCCTAAAAATCTTGTGCCCTATCTCTTCATCCCTCTTTTCTTCCTATCTTCAACTCACAGCAGCTAATCTTTTTTTTTTTTTTTTTTATTCTTTCTGAGTTATTTTCTCTTCCAGAACATCAGATAATTGGAAGCATACAGTAGCCTTTTCAGACTGGCCATTTATGTTAAGTGCTTATTTCTATGCATGCCAGTCTTTCTAGTATGATAGTATTTCATTTTGCTTTTGTTGTTGTTGTTACTGTTCTTGACTCTTGGTTGTTTATAAAATTTTCCAGTTTGGGTCATGTTAGTAAACGTTTTCTTCCAAGTTGATTATCTTTTTATTTCATTTTCCAGCATTACCACATATTCTTGAGTATTTTTTTCTCTCTCTGTGTAGAGGGGGGGAGTACTGGGGATTGAACCCAGGGGCATTCTACTTCTGAGGTACATCCCCAGCCCTTTTTTTTGTTTGTTTGGAAACAGGGTTTTGCTAGGTTGTTGAGAGTCTTTTTTTTTTTTCCCAGTACTGAGGGAGGAACCTGGGGGCATTCTACCTCCAAGCTACAGCCCCAGCCCTATTTTTTTATTCTTTATTTGAAACAGGGTCTCACTAAGTTGCGGAGGACCTCATTAAGCAGCTGAAGTGGCTGCAAACCTGGATCCTCCAGTCTCAGCCTCCCAAATGCTGGGATTACAAGCGTGCGCCACCACACCCAGCTGCTGAGAGTCTTGCTATGTTGCTGAGCTCATCCTTGAACCTGTGATCTTCCTGTATCAGCCTCCCAAGAATATTTCATTTTGAGAAATCAAATATTTTGTACTGTTACCCGGGCCTGGTGACACACACTTGTTATTTCCAGTACTTAGGAGACTGAGTCAGGAGGATTGCAGGTTTGCCACCAGCCTCAGCAACTTAGTGAAGCTATCTACAACTCAATGAAACCCTGTTTCAAAATAAAAAAGAATAAAATAGGGCTGAGGGTATAGCTCAGAGGTAGAACACCCCTGGGCTCCATCTGCAGTACTACCAAAAAAAAAAAAAAAAATTGGAATTGTTAAAATTTCTCTGAAAAAGAAAGCTTGCATGGATGGTCTTCCCAGGTCCAGAATGTCCTCTCCATTCCTGCTGCTAACAGCCTCGCTAAATTGCTGAGGCTGTCTTCGAACCTAGAGTCCTCCTGTCTCAGCCTCCCATCTACTGAGATTACAAGCATGCACCACCATGCCGGGGTGTGTGTGTGTGCGTGTGTGTGTATGTGTGTGTGTGTGTGTGTGTGTGTGTTGCCCCAGGGGCATTCTACTTTTGAGCTGCATCCCCAGACCAATTTAATTTTTTTTTTTTTAATTTCAAAACAGGGTCTCACTAAGTTGCTGAGACTGGCTTTGAACCTGTGATCCTCCTGTTTCAGTCTCCTGAGTACTGGGGTTACAAGCATGTGTCACCACACCCAGCTTGTGATATTTTTAATACAAGAATAATTTAGAATAGTGATTCTATCAATTCATACTTATTATAGTCTTAGATATACTCTTGTTACTTTTATCTTTCTGTGTTTACCTTATAAGACACTTTTTTTTTTTTTTTTTTTGGTACTAGAGCTTGAATCCAGGGGCATTCTTTGTGAGCTATACCCCCAGCACTAATTTATTTTTTATTTTGAAATAAGGTCTCGTTAAATTACCACACACTGGCCTTGAACCTGTGATCCTCCTGTCTCAGTCTCCCAAGTACTGGGATTACGGGCATTGCCATTGTACAGCTTTATAAGACACTCTTATTGTGTGCTTTGCTTTTCTGAGTTTTCCTGAATGATGATTTCTCCATATTTCCCCTCCTCTCCTTAAGAGTGATTTAAAAGCCATGTGGTCCTGTTGTTATCCACTTTACAGTCACTATATTGACAAATACCAGGTAGACATACTTACTAAACAAGGGCACACCATGGGGGTGCATGAAATGAGGCTTACCTTTCTAAGAAACAAGTAAGTCCTTGCCACTCAGCAAGGTAGTGATGTGATTTGCGAATGTCTAGACCTCTTTGGTCCTCATCACTGTGGCCACAAGTCAAGTTAGTGAAGCCTAGACAAAGTGTGGGCAGAGCTTCTGGAAGCCATGCTGCTGCTTCCCTGTTGGTCTTATCACCTGCAGGGGCAGGCATGTCACAGATCATTCTGGCTGGAGCAGACCCACTTCTCCCGTTACTATGCATCCCATCTACAGTTGGGCCCTCTCTGCCCTGACCACCTCACCTCCACAGGCCAGCCAAGCCTGGCCCCTGGACACCCAGCACCTAGAGCTGAGAGAAAACAACACTGCCTCAGGGAGCCCTGCCCACAGAACACACTTCCTGCTCCCGTGGATGCTTCCACATAAAGTAGGCAGAACATTCAGAAACATCAGGACTTAACCACTATCCACGTGGCCCAGGCACATAATGGGGCCTTCCTTCTCCACCTTCCACACCAGTCCTGCCTCCAAGTTTTGGTAAAATCATCTGAAGCTGTTTTCCCCATTTAATCATCCTTTCTTGGCAAGTACATAAAACTTAACAGACACGTAACCTTCAGTTGTTTAAATTTCTGCATGTTATGGCTAATTTTTTGTCCTGATTTGAAAAGGAATAAAAAATACAGCAGTCAATAGAAGATATCACCGATCAGTATATAGCATGTCTAAAACACTGCATTATATGGAGTATGTGATCGGGACCATTATCCTCTTTATTGTAGAGGTGATGATACCAAAGGAGGTAGTGATAGTGCTGTTGTATTTGTGAATGGGACAGTTTATTCAGAAGAGAAACTGTCCCATTCACAAATAAAGTCACTTTCCTGGTAAGCTATTCCCTCCTCAGGAATGTGTCTCCTCTCCTGGAATGTGTAAATGGGAAGAAAGGAAATGCAGGAGTATGAGCCAGCTTACTACTATTATGTCATGTAGGCTTTGAACTTACCCTTCAATAAAATAGAAAATGGAACAAATGTTGGTTGGCTTGTACATTGCTGCAGTGATTGTGAAAAGCATTGCAAAGTGTTCCAGTAGGCTAAAGGAGGAATAGGCATGGGCAAGAATGGCAGTTGAATTTCAGGCATGATGGGTTTAAGATCTGGGACATATATGTCTGAACTTTAAGAGAGAGGCCCAGAGTGGTGATAGAAATTTGGGGAGTGTTGTGTTAAATTAGCCATGAAGCTAGGCAGGCTCATCATCAAAGCAGCAGGTGCAGAGATAAATAGACCAAAGACTGTGCCCTGGGGCCCTCCAACTTCAGGATGACTTGGAGGAGGGAAGAGCCAGCATAGAAGACTAGAAAGGAGTGGCCAGGGAGGTGAAAGGAAAACCTTAAGGAGGTAAAATGAAGAGTGTTCAAAGGAGCAGAATGCATCTTGGAATTCCATGAGTGTCCCTTAGACCTGTGCCCCTCAGAGTCAGGAGCTATACCTGCTGGTTTTAGTGTCCCAAATATCCAGGATAATTCCTGCACACAGTGCAAATCCACTGTGTTTTGTTGTTGTTGTTTTCCCCCCCTTAGGTATGTGAATGAGCCCCATGATAGTATATTTCTGATATGCGTGTTTTCCTTCCACAGTCTGTAGTATAAAGTAAGGTATGCAGTGTTCGTGGTTAACTTTACCAGTGAGCCTGGGAAGATCTCATCCCCGTGTGCCTTTTCCACGTCATCCAATTCCCATCATGGTTGCCATTGCAGGGGCCAGTATCATTCAAGGATGTGGCTGTGGACTTCACCCAGGAGGAGTGGCAGCAGCTGGATCCTGACGAGAAAATGACATACAGGGATGTGATGCTGGAGAACTACAGCAACCTCATTTCTGTGGGTGAGGACGGTTTGTGTTCTCAGTTTCTAAAATACATGGGAATTCTCCCAAATTTAATGGTTTTAACTTAGAATTTGGAGGGACAAATGTGAGTAGTGTCTTTCAGGCACTAGGTAGGGCATTTTCGTCTTGACCTCCCCAGTGAAAGGTTCTGACTTTGATAAAGCACCAGGGTACTTGTGCAGCTGGCACAGCGGTACTCGCCCCGCATGACAGAGACCCTGCAGCCAAGCAGCTGGGCTCAAGTTCTCTCTCATTTCTCATTAACAGGGTATCACATTATCAAACCGGATGTTATCATCAAGTTGGAGCAAGGAGAAGAGCCATGGATAGTAGAAGGAGAATTCCCACCTCAGAGCTATCCAGGTGTGTTAGTGGAGGCAGAGAGGAGATTGGTAACTGGGGAGTGTTTTCTCCCAGGATCTTTCTAATGGTCCCAAACTTTTAGAACCTCCTAAAGATAGTTTTATGGTAGGTACCCAGCTCTCCCAAAGACTTCTTCGTTCCCCATAAAAACTTATGTCTATAGAGCTTTGCCCTGCTTTCTACTGCCCAGAATCAAGTGAGTCCCTTCCTTCTTCCTCTTAAACCTCAAGTCTTTGCTTGCCCTTCTAGCATTTTCAGTAACTTGTTATCATAGATTCCTTTTGTTTCTATATATTCACAAGTCTGTATCAAAAAATAACTTATTTTTTGAAGAACTCTTACATTATTACCTTCCTGTTTTTTGTTTTTATTTTCTTTACTGTAAAATGCTGTGGGCTTACCAGTTCTACTTTTTACATCTCTTTCCTTGAGATCTGATTCCCAAGTCCCCATCCTTTGCCTAAGCCAGTAGATTCTGTCCACCTGCCTTCATTGACTTGTGCGTTTGTGCTTCATTTGATGCTGCTGATCACTCCTGAAATCCAGCCTTCCTGAAGTTGGTGACAGCAGTAACTGGGGGTCCCTCTTTTTGTAAATGCTCAGGGGTGGGGGGTTTGGGTTTTTTGTTTTGTTTTTTGCAGTAGTGGGGATTGAACCTAGGACCTCATGCATGGTAGGCAACTGTTCTACCATTGAGCTCCACCTCCAAGTACTCATTTTATCTTTGGCTTTTATTGACTGTTTTATTTCCAGTGCCTTAAATATGGTGCTGTCGAGATTATATACATAAATGACATTTGATTTATTTGTCTTCTACCTTCTCCAGAAATGTCTGCTATGATTTCCCTGTTTCATGAGTTCCCCAAAGGGCTTCTCCAGTCTCAAATGTGTTGGGTTTTTGTTTGTTTGGTTTTATGCCGCTCACACCAAGATTGACATCTCTGCCACCATTCTGCAGAACGTTGTTCTGTGAGCCCAGTATTTTCTGTTAGCCGTGCAGAACTTTTCTATCATGTCTGAAAATGATCATGAACTCTTCCAGATTATAAGTACTAAGCATTTTTCCCCTCCCCTTATTTACTGAATTACACTATTATTTTCCTTTCCTATGGAATCACTAAAAAATACCCACTTCTCATCAGGTATTGTTGCTCTGGCCAGGATGACTGGGTTTTGTCTCTTGTGAGGTATATTAATTTATCCTTTGTATATTCTGTTTCCCTTGTCTTATGTAAACAAGAAACATATTCTCTCGTACCTGGATTGTTGTGAATCCTAACTGGGTTTCAAGATGTCTTCATCTGAAGTCTCCCATTGATCCTATCACTAGCCTCACAAGACAAGTTTGCTTTATTCATTAGGACTTCCTGAGGGGAATTTAACTTCCTCATCCTTCAAGGATCACCACAATATTGGCCCTGTATTGCCTGGAAAAACTAATTTCTCAAAATCCTCACTAAACTCATTTCATCCATGCTCCTAATGTCTTCTTTTCATGAGATTCTCATCCCTGCAGCTTCACATTTCATAGAGCAGCTGTGCTTCCCAGATGATGTGTTCTTAATGTCTGAGCTTTAATTTTCTACCCTGTTTGAAGTTTGGCTCCTTCCTTTTATTGCTTCAGTCTCTTCCTTCTCTCAACTTCAATTTCACCTAGGGTAATACCTTTAAAAAAAAGTGTATCTAATCAAGTATTCTGCAATCTAATAGGATATATATTTTACTTGATCTTTTTGCTCTCCTGGATTATAATTCTATAAAGAAAAGGGCATGTTCTCCTCCCTCACTGTAGTATGTAACATAGAGTAGACATTTATTTCTTTAATTATTTGAGGAGCCAGGTAGGTCAAAGAACCTTCTTGTTCATTCAGAAATAACTTGCAGGCAGCCTAGAATGGAGGTGTATACCTATAATCCCAGTACATGGGAGGCTGAGATAGGACCACAGGTTCAAGGCCAGCCTCAGCAACTTAGCAAGAACTTGTTTCAAAATTAAAAGGACTGTGGGTGTAGCTTGGAGGTAGAGTATCCCTGGGTTCAATCCACAGTACAAATAAATAATTTATAGTCAATTATTTCTAAATATGCATGCCCAGGTCACATTGCTATATATTTTGCAAGTATTAGAAAAATTCCTATATGATTCAGATTAAGCTTCACATTTCTATTCAGGATTCAAAGAAAAAAGGAAATAGAGTCATACTTTCTAGGAGATAGGTTTTGGCTAAGAAAAGGGAACAGAGCTTCATGAAGTAATTTAAAACTCAGCATATTCCTTCTGATGCAAGGCAAATCACTTTGTGCTGAAATGATTTTATGTTTTATGGACGGTAGTTATTTTCAACTTAAAGGAGAAGTGGAGCTAATTGAGACAAAGAAGGATTTGAGGAGTTTTGTTCTTTTTTTTTTAAGTATGGAAACCGCCCCTTAAAGATTGGCTTTGAGTGGATGAAGGCAAGAAGTCAAGCAGCTGAAGTGAAGCAATCAGAGCAGAGATTGGAGGTTGCAGCTGTGCTGGAGCGGGTGTTGGGTACTACCTCAATCTTAGCCTGAGGCCATCGCGCATGAGATCATGATCTTTCTCTGCCAACTTAATATGACACGATGAGGTTCAAAGTGCTGATCACCGGCTCTTAAGCAGTCTCTACTTGGAGGTTTCTTATGACCCTTCTTGCCAACAAATTGCTTGGTCTTCCTGGAACAGAATTTTTTATGATGACTCATCCTAGCTTGGAGTCATTATGAATCCAGGTAGTGAGAAATATTATGTATCAGATTTTCCCCCATTTTCTCTGTTGATTTTTGCAATTCAGGGAAGCTTACGGGCTCGGGAGAATGAGGTTGATATGGTTTTACTTAGTGTGGATGATGGCAAGTACAATTGTCGGTTTCATCCCAGAATTTCTAAGATAAATTAAAATAAAAACCACTGCTATAGAAGCATGCTGAGAGATCTGAGCCTTCCAGTTTGTACGCTAAAGGAAGCTCAGAAGTGGGGAAGCACTTACATTCAGAAATAGGTGACAACAGTATTTCAGGGACAGAAAGAATCGCTGAACCCAGGCGCAGTGGTGTACACCTATAATCCCTGTACTTGGAGGGCTGAGACAGGAGGATCCCAGGTTTGAGGCCAGCCTTAACAACTTAGCGAGACCCTGTTTCAAAATAAAAAAGGGTTAGGGGTGTAGCTCAGAGGTAGAATGCCCCTGGATTCAATCTCCAGTGGGGGGGAAAATGCTCAACTTACTGAGGAACCAAATGCTGTTCTGAGTGCTTTATTAACTCAAGTAATCCCACAACAACTCCGTGAGGTAGGGGCTGTTGAGAAGCCAGGCATGGTGGCTCACTCTTGTAATACCAGTACTATTCACGGTATGTTGTCCAAATAGGAACAAAAGAATTTCATGGTCAGAATGAGTTCAACATTAAATCACAGCAACATTAGAATATTAAAGAAATCTAAACTTTTGGGTGTGGGCCTGCTCTGTGGACCATTTTATGCTTCCTGTTGGACATAGATGTTTTAGAACTCTCCTTCAAGAGCAGAGCTAGTTGTTCTAAACATGAGTAAATCTAGGTGTATATTTATTGGACACTATTATGTGGGAATGGGGAGGGAAGCAAAGTAATGTGGAAGGATGTAGAGTAGTGAAAGTACTACCATAACAATCTCAGTATAAGGTGAGAATGCCTTCGACTATACTCCATCTGTCCCAACATGATAGGAAGTGATACAGACTGAACTGCTTGAGTACAGCCTGTGGCCCTCCTTGACCAACAGCACTCCTTGTCACCCTGTCAGTTCACCCTGTTTTCTGTGAGTCCTCTCATATTTTTCTTGTCAGCCTCTCATCCAGCATCCTCTGCTTACCAGTCATTACTCTGTATTTTACCTTCTATATTCACTTTAGAACAAAATGTTGCAGGGTAGCAAAGATAAAAGGTGCTATATTTTTGTCAGTTTACTTCCTTTCTGTACCACTGAAGTTACATGTGTGTTGTTCCAAATGAAAACATGAGGGGGGAAAGCACTTAGAATTCCATCCTTCTGCCCATGAAGCTAGTACCTACCGCACAATAAACTGCTATCTCCCAGTCTCCTTCCACATCTTGTGTAAGAAGATGTACAAGTTGGCTCATTTTGCCTCCTTTTAGATAAAGTCTGGCAAGCTGATGACATGATGGAGAGAGTCCAGGAAGATGAAAATATGTTCAACAAAAACCTGGGTGAAGAAAGAGGTAATGTTTCTGGTAAAGCTTTTAATGTAGAAACAAACCTTGTTCCTTCAAGAAAAATAGCCTCTAAATGTGACTCATGTGGAAAGAGCTTAACCTCTGTTTCGGAATATATCAGTAGTGATGGAAGCTATGCAAGAATGAAACCTGATGAATGTAGTGGATGTGGAAAGTCACTCCTCCACATTAAAGTTGAGAAAACTCATCTGGGAGATGAATCTTACAAATTGAATCACAGTGGAGAAGCTTATGCTCTAAGTGAAGAAAATATTTATCAGAAAATTCGTATTTTGGAAAAACCCTTTGAATACATCGAATGCCAGAAAGCCTTCCAGAAGGATACCGTTTTTGTTAATCACATGGAGGAGAAACCCTATAATTGGAATCAATCTGACATAGCCTTTCTCCAAATGTCAGACCTCAGTGCTCATCAGAGATCACACATGGAAATGAAGCCGTATGAATGCCGAGAATGTGGAAAATCCTTCTGCAAAAAGTCAAAATTCATCATACACCAGAGGACTCATACAGGAGAAAAACCCTATAAGTGTACCCAGTGTGGAAAGTCCTTCTGCCAGAAGGGAACCCTCACTGTACACCAGAGAACACACACAGGGGAGAAGCCCTATGAATGTAATGAATGTGGGAAAAACTTCTACCAGAAGTTACACCTCATTCAGCACCAGAGAACCCACTCAGGAGAGAAGCCCTATGAATGCAGTTATTGTGGAAAGTCCTTCTGCCAGAAGACACACCTCACCCAACACCAGAGAACACACTCAGGAGAGAGACCCTATGTTTGTCATGACTGTGGTAAGACCTTCTCCCAGAAGTCAGCACTTAACGATCACCAGAAAATTCACACAGGTGTGAAACTCTACAAGTGCAGTGAATGTGGGAAATGCTTCTGCCGCAAGTCTACTCTCACAACCCACCTGAGGACACACACGGGAGAGAAACCCTACGAATGCAACGAATGTGGGAAATTCTTCTCCCGGTTGTCGTATCTCACTGTACATTACAGAACCCATTCAGGAGAGAAACCCTATGAATGTACTGAGTGTGGGAAAACCTTTTACCTGAATTCAGCCCTCATGAGACATCAGAGAGTACACACAGGAGAGAAACCTTATGAATGTAACGAGTGTGGGAAGCTATTCTCCCAGTTGTCATACCTCACTATACATCATAGAACTCATTCAGGAGTGAAACCCTATGAATGTAGTGAATGTGGGAAAACCTTCTACCAGAATTCAGCCCTTTGTAGACATCGGAGAATACACAGAGGAGAGAAGCCATATGAATGTTACATATGTGGAAAGTTCTTCTCGCAAATGTCTTACCTCACTATACATCATAGAATTCATTCAGGAGAAAAACCCTATGAATGCAGTGAATGTGGGAAAACCTTCTGTCAGAATTCAGCCCTTAATAGACATCAGAGAACACACACAGGAGAGAAAGCCTACGAATGTTATGAATGTGGGAAATGTTTCTCTCAGATGTCATATCTCACCATCCATCATCGAATCCATTCCGGAGAGAAACCTTTTGAGTGTAATGAGTGTGGGAAAGCCTTCTCTCGAATGTCATATCTCACTGTGCATTACAGAACCCATTCAGGAGAGAAGCCCTATGAATGTAGTGAATGTGGGAAAAAATTCTACCACAAATCAGCGTTCAATAGCCATCAAAGAATTCATAGGAGAGGAAACATGAATGAAGTTGATGTGGGAAGGCTTCTCTGAAGTCCTATCTCAGACAGTCTTTTTGATATAATGGACAAGAAAGTTTTAAAGTTAAACATTTTCATACAGTTGGCCCTCTGTTTCCATGGGTTCCATATCCATGAATTCAACCAACTGAAGATATTTGGAGAAAAATTTTGAATCTACACTGAACATGTATAGGCATTTTCTTGTCATTATTCTCTAAACAGTACAGTGTAACAACTATTTATATAACATTTATATTGTATTAGGTATTGTAAGTAATCTAGAAACAATTTGAAGAGTATGAGGAAGATTTTGTAGGTTATATGCAAATGTAAGCTACCATCCTACATATGGATTTGAGCATCTGCACATTTTGGTATCAGGGGATCCTGGAAGCAACAGTCCCCGCTCCCCCTCTCACCCTACATACCAAGGGACCACTGTGTATCACAGAGCTCACGCAGGTGAATGTGAACAAGCCCTTCTGCATGAAGTCAGGTTTGTCATCTGAAAAGTCACAGGGTAGAAACCATGATTGTGATGAGACCATGATTCGCTCGAAACCAGACTATACAGAAGTGAAAATATGTAAATAAGTAGAATGTATATGTGTTTCATCACCAATTTGAACTGCTTTAACCATCAGGGAATTCTACCAACTTAAGGAATGTGGAAAATATACTCTTGGAAATTGTCAATACTAAAAGACATGTTTCTGATATAATAAGCCTTTGTAAAAAAAAAAAAATTTTTTTAAAAACAAAAACATGATATCTGCTGAGATAAACATACTATGTATAAATTGAAGATGTAAAATCATCAGGATAGCTACCCAGATCTGCAATGCTAAACTCATATATAACAGTTCCCAAGGAACAATAGGACTTACTGGTTTTTAGTATGTTACATTACAGGAATTGTATGTTCAGTTGGAATAGTGTTTGCAAAAACATTGTATCCTTATATGTAACACATGGTAAATTACCCATTCTAAATAGCACAACAATATTAATATCTTATTAATGCATTATCTTTGAAATATTATTTGGTAGGTATAAAATATACTTTTTCTTCTATTCTACCCTAGCATTTATAAATGCACTGATCACTGTTAATGAACTATATCATCCATAAACAAGCCAATGTTTTTAATAATGTTTAACTATAGTCAGCAAATGAGCTAGAAATAGATGTATAAAATAGAAGACTGCATAGATTATTTTAAATTATTAGACCAGAGGTTTCCAGGAGTGAGAAATAACTTTAGCACTTACTGTACTCTGTACAACTGAAAAAAAGTACTTAGTCTCGTTTCCATTTTTCTTTTTTTTTTTTTTTTTGAACTCAGGGGCATTCTACCTCCGAGCTATACCCCCAGCCCTATCTTTATTCTTTATTTTGAAACCAAGTCTCACTAAGTTGCAGAGTGCCTCACTAGTTAGCTGAGGCTGACTGTGAACCCGGATCCTTCAGTCTCAGCCTCCCGAATGCTGGGATTACAAGCGTGTGCCACTACGCCCAGCTTTTTTTTTTTTTTTTTTTTTTTTTTTTTTTTTTTTTGTGGTACTGGGGATTGAACTCAGGGGCATTCTACCTCTGAGCTACACCCCCAACCCTATTTTTTATTCTTTATTTTGAAAC
>PVLC010011737.1:0-46234 GCA_004027655.1 Graphiurus murinus | reverse complement strand
ATAGCCTCTTTAACAAATGGTGTTGGCAAAACTGGTTAGCCATATGCAGGAAACTGGAAATAAACCCCACTTTCTCACCCTGCACAAGAGTCAACTCAAGGTGGATCAAGGATCTGGATGTCAGACCAGAGACCTTGCAGCTACTTGAAGAGGGCATAGGACCAACACTTGAACACATAGGCACAGGTAAAAACTTTCTTAACAGGACCCCAAAAGCACAAGCAACCCTTAGGAAGATCAATCCATGGGATTGCACTAAACTGAAGAGCCTCTATCCCTATTTTTATCTATTGTTTTGAAACAGGGTCTCACTATGTTGCTGAGAGACTCTCTAATTTGCTGAGGCTGGCCTTGAATCTGCAATCCTCCTCTCTCAGCTTCCCAAGTATTGGGATTACAGGTATGCACCATCGCACCCTGCTGGCAAGACACTTTTGAGATTATATTCCACAGAAATAAAAGCAGAATATGTATATGTATGTGTGTTGCTTAGTTCATTACAAAATCATTGAGAAAAAAGACCCCTGTAAACTTGCAAATAAGAAAATGATTGAGTTAATAATTGCACATCCATGGCAGAAATTAGATTGAGAAAGTGAATGAAAAAATGAATTAGATCTATGTGCATTGGTTTGGAAGAAAGTTTATGAAAAAATGTTAAGAAAAATATACAGATTACTGGTGAAAAAAACCTGTGAATTTCCAGCAAGATGGAGACTGAGAGAAACAGCAGATCTCAGGGGTTATAAAACTCCAAATGCAAATGCTGTGAAAGCAGCTTCTTGACAGGAGGGGGAAAAAAGCAGTGAAAAACTGAATAAAGCAAAAACCAGAATGCAGAACAGGGAAGAGCAAAGTCTTCCACAAGTGCTGCACCGGCAGACTCATGCCACACCAGTGGATCTACACTGGGTGAGTGCCAGTGGCCAAATGCACCACCTTAACCCACCTCCCTGCTCTGGGACTGCTAGCAAAGTAGCATCTAAAGGCCGCCTGCCAAGAAGCCAGAGATACCTGATGTGGGTTAAGCAGCTGCTGATCTCCACATCCTACGTGGGTGACATGTTGCTACAAATACGACAGAGATCTAAATGACTGGATGCCTGACTAGACTCTACAGTAGCAGCAGCAGCAGCAGCAGCAGCAGCAGCAGCAGCAGCAGGAGCTCACCTCTCCCTTGAGAGACAGAGAAGTGCTCAATCATAAGTTTACAGCATAGCTACAGGGATTCATAGCAAACAATAGACTCAAAGTTTAAAACTACATGGCCCATCCCTACAGTGGCTGGGTTAGAGCAGAGACAGGGGAGATACTCAGAGCTCACAGGGCCCAGAGTCATTAAAGGACCTCCAGAGAATGCACCACAAATACACTGGACATCCACCACCTGTGTAGACAGAGAGATGCATACACAGGGGATGTGGAAATCACAGAGCCCTGGGCTTACACTGGATTCAGCCCCAGTGACACACAATGCCTGCATAGACAAAGAGTGGCACAGGGACAGGCCAGGCCCTGTGGAGAGTGCAGATACTCAAGAATGCATGTAAGAGGCATCAGTGGAACTCAGTGCCTGCCCTGACAGAGAGATATATCAGGTCAGGGTCCTAATTACTGCAGGAGACCTAATAGTGGGTCTACAAACTGATATAATCACTGTAGGCAACTAAGCAAATAAGATCACTTGGAACATGGTCAAAAACATGTGTGCTGGGCGTGGTGGCACACACTTGTAATCCCAGCATTTGGGAGGCTGAGACTGGAGGATCTGGGTTCTAGGCCAGCCTTAGCTACCTAGTAAGGCACTCCACAACATAGTGAGACCCTGTTTCAAAATAAAGAATAAAAAAATAGGGCTGGGGTTATGGGGTTATGGCTTGGAGGTAGAATGCCCCTGAGTTCAATCCCAATACCGCAAAAAAAAAAAAAAAAAAAAAAAAATATATATACCTGCAGACTCAGGAGGACTGCAGAGGCCAAGTCTGCTCTGTATTTTTATACTTGCAGGGATTTTTTTTGTTGTTGTTTTGTTTTGTTGTTTGTTTGGTTGGTTTATCATTTTGGTTTTTTTGTTTGTTTGTTTGTTTGTTTGCTCTTTTCCCCATCTTTTTTTTATAAGCTTTCTCCTTTTCTATCTACTTCCTTCTCTTCAACCCCTTTTTTTCCTTTTTCTGTCTTATATTAAATCCATTTCACATCATAACAACTAAATACCCTACATTGAGTACTAGAATCCCCCCAAATATTCAATATCTTTAACCTCTACCATATATTACCTTACTACACTCAAATCCTTATTCTACTCCATCACATCCCCTACTTTACCCTCTTTTTGCACCCATCATTCCAGCTTCTCCTGCCTCAGCCAACATTTACCATTGAATCCAACACAACTTGCCCTTATATATAACAGCTGACACCTCTGAATCTCTACTGTTGAGATTGGACCAGAAAGGACTTCCCAGACACCAAGGATAAATGAACCACAGATGATAAAAGAAATTGCCCAACACCTTGCACATCAAGGTTTAAAAAATGCATAGGGCAAAACTGTCCTGCTCATGCCTCTGAGCTGAATCCCTAAAATAGAAGCAACAGATAGGACCCCAGACCTTCACACCTGAAACTCATAACCATCACCATTGCAATGGATAGAAGGATCCTCATAGTAACTGCAACTGATGACCTATAGGTAGAACAAAAATGGGGTGATAGAACACAAGTTTTCAAGGTTAGTCTCAAAGGGTAATAAAAACACAACAACAGAGAACAGAGAATAACCTTATAGTAGAGGCTACTCAATGGTAAGGTATACCAAGTGGTAGATATATACCTCCACAATAATAATTATTCAGAGTGAGAAAATGGACATAAGAAACATATTAACTGAGAGAAAGCTAGTAAAAGCAACAAAGATATAAACTCATGAAACTAGAAATCATGGGAAGGAAAAAAATCAAGGAAACAATGAGCTCCCACAACCTCACAATAACAGAACCCATCAACATGGAATTGCAGAGATTTCAAGAAGAACAATTTAATCTTTAATAATAGAAATGATCCAGTATTTTCAAAAGAATTCAGAGAGAGCCTGAAAGAAATAAAAGAACAAGTAAACAAAGAACCTGACACCTTGAGCAGGGATCAAAAAGAAGCTTTGAAAGAAGTGAAGGATGTGCAATATGCAATAATTGACGTGAAGGCACCAATACAAACTATAAATAATAGACTAGACCACATGGAAAATAGAATCTCACTCTTAGAAGATGACCACTCCAAAAATGAATATGTAAGACATAATTTAGAAAAATGAATTCGACAGCATCAACAGATTAGGCCAATTTTAAAAGAGGTAACCTAAAAAATAATAGGCATAGAAAAAGAAATAGAAGTTGAAACCAAGTAATCATCCATCTTTTTAAAGAAGTAATATCAGAAAAAATTCCAAACATAGAAATAGAGGTCAACACACAGGAACAGGAAACATGCAGCACCCCCATTAGACAAGGTCAAATAAAAGATTCACCCCACCACATAATTATCAAGCTGACTAATGCAGAGGCCAAGGAAAGAATCTTTAAGCTGGTGAAAGTAAAAGAACAAGTAACATTCAGAGGTAAACCAATTAGAATCACTCCAGATCTCTCAAATCAAGTCATGAAAGCCAGGATGGCCTGGAGCAACATATTCCAAACTCTGAAAGACAGCAATTTGCAGCCAAGATTTTCCTTTCCAGCAAAACTATTTCTCAAATTCAACAGGAAAATAAAAACCTGCCATGACAAACAGAAGCTGAAAGAATTTATGTCTTCCAAACCAGCACTAGAGAAAATATTCAAAGAGATTAACTACAAAGAAGAACTAACAAATAAACATCAGAATCAGAGAAACAATAATTTCCAGTAAGCAAACAACTAAACAAAGAACAAACACTACCTCAAACAGAAGTTGAAACTCAAAAAAGTAGGAATTAAAAATCATCTCTCAGTAATCACATTGAATATGGATGACCTTATCTCCCCAATAAAAAGACACAAGGTGGCAAAATGAATTAAAAAACAGAATCTTTCTATATGCTGCCTGCAAGAAACACACCTTACAAGGAAAGATACTGACAAACTAAAAGTGAAGAGGTAGAGTAAGGTAATCCAGAGGAACCATATAAAGTCATAGAGACTGAACACCACATTGATGAACAAGGAATGGGTCATAGAAGAAGTAAGGGGAGAAATTAAGAAATTCCAAGAAACAAAAGAAAATAGAGGGACAACATATCAATACCTCTGGGACACCTTGAAGGCAGTACTAAGAAGAAATTTCATAATACTAAGTGCCTGCATAAGAACAGAAAATTACCAAGTAAACAACCTAATGATACATCACAAAGTCCTTGAAAAACAGGTACAGTCTAACCCCAAAGCCAGTAGAAGATAGGTAATTATTAAAATCAGAGCAGAAATAAAAGAAGTGGATATTAAAATAGAGTAAATCAGCAAAACCAAAAGCTGGTTTCTTGAAAAATAAACAAGATAGATAAACCATTAGCCAATCTAACCAAAAGAGAGAATCAACCCAAATAACCAAAATCAGAGATGAAAAAGGAGATATTGCCACCAACAGTGTGGAAATTTAGAGGATTATCAGAAACTACTTTGAAAAACTGTACTCCAACAAAACAGAAAATCAAGAAAAAATTGATGAATTTCTAGACACATACAAAATTTCTAAACTGGCTTAAGAAGATATTGAAAACTTAAACAGAACAGCAGCAACCAAAGAAATTGAAAGAGAAATAGAGTTTACCATAAATAAAACCCAGGACCAGATGGTTTTCCAAGTTCATTTTATGAAACTATTATAGAAGAGCTAATCTCAATATTCCTCAATCTATTTCATGAAATAGAAAACTTTTGGGAGGATGGCCATTTTGATGACATTCATTCTGCCTATCCAAGAGCATGGAAGATCTTTCCATCTTCTAAGGTCTTCATCAATTTCTTTTTTCAACTTTTTTATAGTTTTCCTTATAGAGGTCTTTTACCTCTTTGGTTAGGTTTATCCCTAAGTATTTTATTTTGGGGGATGCTATTGTGAGTGGAATTGTTTTCTGTATTTCTTTTTCAGTGGATTTATGGTTGGCATACAGGAAAGCTTCTGATTTTTTAAGATTGATTTTGTAACCAGGCACATTGCTGAATTTGTTGATCAGTTCTATAAGTTTTTTTTGGTTGAGTTTGTGGGGTCTTCTAAGTATAGTATCATGTCATCTGCAAAAAGGGATAGTTTTAGTTCTTCTTTTCATACTTTTACCCCTTTGGTTTCCTTCTCTTGTCAAAAAGAAAAAAAAAGTGGACTTGCTAGCTGCCAGAACTAAAATAAATCTATACTTATAATTACCTAGTTATAGGTATTCTGTTACAGCAGCACAAAATAGACTAAGAAAATTTGAAGTGATAAGTGGGACAGTTGCTTTAACAAATGTCTGAAAATGAAAAAGTGACCTTGGAACAACACAGGAGGTACACTTCAGAAAAATTCGGATGATTAGACTAGGAAAAACCTGTATTTTTGTGACTGGATGTTCAAGGGCAATTCTGATGCACTCTTATACAATGATAGTTTTTGTGTGTGTGTGTGTGTGTGCCTTACTGGAGATTTAAACCAGGAGTATTCTACCTTTGTGCTAAATCTTCAGCCCCATTTTTTATTCTTTATTTTGAAACAAGGTCTCACTAAGTTTCAGTTGGCTTCACTAAATAGCTGAGGCTGGCCGAGAACTTAGATCCTCCTATCTTAGCCTCCCAAGTACTGAGATTAAAAGCATGTGCCACCACACCCAGATTGAAATTTCTTGAATATTATTTGATCATCATAAAATATGTTGTTAAAAATATGGATGGTAAAGTCCATCATGATGAGGTCTCATATGGAAATTAGGAGTAAGACAAAGGCCATTTTTATTAGAAGGAGGCAAATAATTTTGTATTGTTTCCATGCCAAAAGTTTTTATAGAAAGCAGAATGTGAAAGCAATAAACTAGAACATCAGGCAGAAAAAAATAGGCAAAATTTTGAAAGAGCCATGTTGGTAATTTTATTTGCATATGGTAAACTGGAGAGGATAGTGATCATTAAAAGATGAAATTTATACTTAGAAAGGAAGCAGAATGGAAAAATTTGTAAAATCCATAGCCTGTTCATGTAAAGCATGAAAAGATATCATTAGGAGACCAAACCAATCTTGTGGTCAAACAGGCATATGCTGAAGAGATTAATGTAGATAGAAAACAAACAAAACAGATTCTATTCATCAAGACAATGAGAGAATGACTGAAAAGGCATTTTAGAGGTTTTCAAGACAAGCTAGATTCTTGAAGAAAAGTTTTCCAGAGAGATTCTTATGGCATCATGGCATCACTGACCTACATCTCCTTGGAATTCTGCTCTACAAGTCTCAAATACTCTTCTTTGGACACTCTTGCTTTGACTGAAGTAGACCCTTTGTGGCTTGTGTCACTTCTCTGGAAGACACATGTGTAAACCTTAATCGTGTTGACATGGTGCTGACTCTTCAGACACAGACAGTACACAAAATATGTGGCCAGTACGTTCTCTACTTAGACTTCAAAGAGAGCAGCCTGACACTCTATGCAGAGATGTAATGCAGGGCTAAAGCTATCACGTACAGCCTCTACTAGGGCAATGCTGAGGAAAAATGTGAGCTCAGAACCCATAAATATAGTCCTCACTATAGCAATTCCTAGAGGAGCTGTAGAAGTGAGGCTACCTCAGAGATTCCAGAACTACAGGATCACCAGCCTTCAACTTCAGGCTGGAATACTTTAGGTATGTTATTTTATCCTGTGAGAGTCACTATGTGGTCTAAGCCCAGCAAAACCATAGAGATGGGGCTACCCAAAGCCTCAGGGGCACAGTATCAATCCCAGTGTCCAGGAGGTGGTATACATGGAGGTAATAGTATTGTGGACATTTAAGAGTCAGTGTTATGGTTTGGACTGTTGTATTTTGGACTTATTTGGCACTACTTAATTCTTTCTCTTTTCTACTTTTTCTTCTGAGAATGGCAATATCTATTCGACCACTGCCACCATTGTATATTTTTATTTTTTGTAGTGCTGGGGATTGAACCCAGTGTCATTCTACCTCTAACCTACACCCCCAGACTAATTTTATATTTTATTTGGAAAAAGGATATTGCTAAATTGTGGAGACTGGTTCAAACCTGTGATTCTCTATCTCAGCTTCCCAAGTATCAGTAGTACAGAAATGTACCACTTATTGTTCATACAGTCTCATGGCTGGAGAGGAATTTACCTCACGATTAGTTATGTCATATCTCATTCATATATGATATAAATGAGACCCAACTTTGTACATTTAAGTTGATGCTGCAATAAGTTAAAAGTCGGGCGTCTATTGGCATAGAAGATATGCTATTTGAATGTGACTAAGAAATTAATTTGGGGAGCCAGACAAGATTGGTATGATATGAATGTGTCCATTAAAAGTTGTTAGTGGCTTAATTCCCTATGCAACTGTTTTGAGAGTTGAGACCTTTAAAAGTGATTAAGTCTAAAGCACTTTACCCTCATGAGTGGATTTATGTCATTGTTATAGGCTGGGTTTAAAATATCCCCCAAAACTTCATGTGTTAAAAGAATGCCCCAATGCAGCAAGATTCAGCAATGAGGCCAGATTAGAGAAGTTGGTCAGTGAGGGGGTGTGGTCTCAGGAAATACATATGTTCACAGGCCCCCACCTCTCTTCCTCTCTGCTTTTGGCTGTAAGATTCATGTCCCTCCACCACACACCCTGATACCCTGTCATGCCTTGCTGCCACTGTCTTCACCACTGCCATCAGTACTGTTGTCACTACTGGTTCAGAGATGGCCCTATGCTGAAACCTCTGAAACCGTGAACATTGACAAAACTTCCTCCTCTAAGTTGTTCTTTTTAGGAATGAAAACTTAGTAGCACAGTCATTAGCACAACAGTAGGCTTGTTTTCATGAGAATAAATTTCTATAAAGCTAATTTGCTCATCTTTGGTTTTGTATTGTGTGGTCTCCTGCCTTCCTGCTTTCCACCATGGGAGGATGCAGCATGAAGACCCTCACCAAATGCAGCTTCTTCGTCTTGAGCTTCGCAGTCTCCAAAGTCATGAACTGGTACATTTCTCTCTCTCTCTCTCTCTCTCTCTCTCTCTCTATATATATATATATATATATATATATATATATAACTATATATCTAGATTTATATAACTAATATTATGTATATATAACTAATCTCTGGTATTCTATTTTAGAAACACAAAATTGAGATATTATATATCTTAGATTTACTTGATTACAGCAAAAATTCAAATAAAGTTTATATTGTGTAGGTTATTGGTTTTTAGGACCTAAAACCTGTCTCAATTTATCAGTTAATATATATATTTTTTTACTAAACACTAATCAATAAATTTTCTTTATCATTAAATGACATTATACACAGTAGAACAAGATGACTCATATTTTTTGTTTATTTTTTGTGGTGTGGGGGATCAATTTTAGGGTATCATGCATAATAGACAAGCACTCTCCCTCATGTTCTTTCTTGTAATGGTAAGTACTATGCATAAATAATGTAAAACATGTAAGTAAAAAACAATATTTCTGTTGTCTGTGTTTGAATAAATGAATAAAATATTGTGATATTATGCAAAAAATACTGTGCCATTTTTGAAAAGAAGAAAAGCTAGCATTGGTCACAGAGAAAACAAAATATTTTCTTTGTATGAGATTATTAAAATTTAACAATACAATGTTTGCTCAATTTTAAATGACTACTTTTTAAAGAATGGTCATGTAACAGTATCCAAAGATGAAAAAATATGGCTTACCATAATAATTTATTATACTTTCAGGAAGTTGAGGTATGAATCAAATTTTAAAAATTAGACATATTCTTAATGAATCAGATGTCATTTCTAGTAAATACCTAAATAAACACATAGAGAGATAGGATATATATGGATGTAGATATAAATATGGGTAATAATTTGGACCTTTTTATTATTTTCAGTAATTTGTCTCTGGAAGTTCTATAGTGCTGTTTGTTAAAGAACTTTGTGTGTGTGTGTGTGTGTTTTACTGGGGATTGAACCCAGAGGCATTCTGCCTTCAAGCTACACCTCCAGTCCTATTTTTTATTCTTTATTTTGAAACAGGGTCTCACTAAGTTTCAGTTGGCTTCACTAAGTAGCTGAGGCTGGCCACGAACCTGCAATTCTCCTGTCTCAGCCTCCCATGTACTGGGATTACAAGTGTGCACCCCATGCCCAGCAGAAGTTTTGTTTTCTATATTGAGAGTCATACTTAGTTTTTGGCCCAAAATTTGTGAAGTAAAGAGTTATTTAGGAGAATGAGAGCCTGCTCAGGGGTAGAGAATGAGCCACAGGGAATTTGGTAGAATAATTATATTCCCATCATTAGGGATTCTCATCATTTATGAAAGAATGAAGTACTTTTGATTAGTGTTTGATATTCTCTTGACCCACAATAACACCTGAATCTTTTATTAATGAAATTATTCTAAATAAATCTCACATACTTAAGGAAATAGAAGACAATCAAATTAAGGACTGTACAAAACCAATACTCTTGGTGTTTGGAATGACCTTAATTTATAATAAGTAATTAAATAAAGGTGAAGAAAGTAGTTAGAGCTAATAAAAGCTCCACATATGGGAAAGAATATAAAGCGTTTACACAAAAGAAAGGAAATTTGCATTCAGTAGCATCCATTTCATAAGAGTCATAACACCTACTAGAAATAAGACTGACTATATCCCTGAATATGCATATTTAAATGGGTACAAATGATAATCATGTATATAGTAAATGAGTTCCATTTGCTTAGTTGCATCCACTTTGAAAAAAATAAACAATATGTCACAGGTTACAGTTCAACAATAATCTTGATGAATCAACTTTTTAATAAGATCAAGTAATGAATTACAAACAATAAATTTGATACTCAATGACAAAAGAAGATATACTGAAACAATTGTAGTACACTTTTACCAATATATGTGAAAATATTGTTTACTAAATTTCCTATACTGAGATTATGTATAAGTAATTGACTATAGGGAAAAGCTGAAAAACATTAAACTCTAAAAAAATTCCTTATCTTACTCTCTCAAATTAAATAATATATGGACTTATTCAACTTGAGCTCTAAAGTTGTATAGCTGCTCACTATGATATATTCATATGTAATATTCCAAAGAACATTTACATGCCCTTTATATGATACATAATCTGTACATTAACAATAGGTAAGATTCTTATTAAGCTGATTCCACTGTTTAATAGAGTACACCTTTTGAGTAATATATTTTGCTTGTACTTTTTCACCAATGAGATGTTGTTGAACACGAGAGCAATATTATGGTTTTAACGATATATGGGATAATGCGTCATGAACAGTAACTTCTGTTGTATTCCTGAAAGGGTTGTACACCTCCTAAAGAACTATGAGACTTAGAGAACAAAGTGCAGTTAACTCCTTTGAAAGAGTTTGTCTGTCATTAAGACTATAGTGCATTTTTTCAGTCAAAAGATAAAACAGTAATTATAAAAAATGTCCTCTATTATGGGAAGCAAATAAGGTAGTCTCATTTTTTATCCTACAGTACTCTCTAAACAAATTAAGAAATAAAGTATTTCAATTAATTATAAAAATATGGTAACTGCAGAATATTTTTATAATATCTATGCAGAATATTTTAAAAGCTAGTATTTTGAAAAAGAAGATACTAAAACATAGTTCCTTATCTAGGTGGGTCATTCTGTTAAATTAAGAAAGTTATCACTATTTAAATTTAGGAAAAACTACATATGAAAAGAGAATTTTTCTTAAGAATTGATTCATAGACTTCCCTTTGTCATATTTTTAAATCAAATCAGGGCCGGGCGTGGTGGCGCACGCTTGTAATCCCAGCATTTGGGAGGCTGAGACCGGAGGATCTGGGTTCGCAGCCAGCCTCAGCTACCTAGTGAGGCACTCCGCAACTTAGTGAGACTCGGTTTCAAAATAAAGAATAAAAAATGGGGCTGGGGGTATAGCTCGGAGGTAGAATGCCCCTGAGTTCAATCCCCAGTACCGCAAAAAAAACCAAAAAAAAAAAAAAAATCAAATCAGTGTATAAGCTTAAATGGGACTAGGAAGCCCATTCTTTTAGAATAATTTTTGCTAAATGTGTAGCTTATAGGAAAGTGCTTCAATATACTAACACTTGAGAAGGTAACATGCCAGGAACATGAATGGCCTAGAGTGCATAATATATTTTCCTCTAGTAATTTCAGTTATAAGAAAAAGCAGAGTGCTGGGAAATGCCTATAGAAATAGTAAGCCTATTTTATATTTTTGTGCATCACTTACTTTTTACAGGGTAATAAAATGTATATTATATCTGTAAATATATAATTTAGATATATTCATAAAATCAGGCAGAAGGAAAAAAGTATTAAATGGAAAATGGGAATATATTGTTTATTTTATTTTAGTATTTATTTATTTATTTATTTTGGTACTGGGGATTGAACCCAGGGACATTCTAACTCTGAGATATACCTCCAGCCCCATTTTATTATTTATTTGAAACTAGGTTTCACTAAATTGTGGAGGGCCTCACTAAGTAGCTGAGGCTATCTGTGAACCTGTGATCCTCCTGTCTCAGCCTTCCACGTACTGGGATTACAAGCGTGTACCACCATATCTGAGTGATCAGATCATTTTTCTACTTAAATTTAAGATATATTGAGAGTTCTAAGAATAAATCTTTTTTAGCAGAGGTAGCAAGCTAGCTTACCCTGTCTACTTCCTAGCCCTGTCTACTTCCTAGCTCAGCTATTTCAAACTCCTGTACCTTATGGGATATACCTTAAGACACTGGTCTTCTTTTAGTCTCCCTCATATGTAATATATTATTATTTTTAAGTTTTAAGCTTGATTGACACATTGTAATTATAATACTTATGAGGTATGACATGAGGTTTAGATACATGCATACATTGTATAGAGCTGAAACTGGGATAAATATGTCCATCATTTTTATTATTTCTTTGAGATAAACCATTGAAATCCTTTTTAACTATTCTAAAATATGCACTACATTATTATTAACTATAGTCTGTTATAGAATAGAACACTGCAATTCTTTTTGTCCTGTCTAACTATAACATTGGGCCAATTGACCAATCTCTCTCATATCCCCTCTTTCCAGCCTTCCAAGTCTCTGGTAACTACTAATATACTCTCAACTTCTGTGAAATCACTATTTTAGATACCACATATAAGACTGCAGTATTTGTCTTTATGTGCTTGGCATATTTCACTTAACATAATGGCTTCCAGGTTCATCCATGTTGTTACATATGTAAGAATTTCATGGTTTGTTATTCCATTGTGTAGATATACAGTATTTTCTTTATCCATTCATCTGTTAGTGGGCACAAATTATTTTAGGTTTTCTAATTTGTTAGTATGCAATTGTTCATTATAGACTCTCTCATTTTTGTTTCCATGGCTTCCCATGTGATATTTACGGCATGTGTAATAATTTGGAAAAGGCCTTACTTTATTTTCTTGGAAAATAAAACACATGAACAAAATTGCTACTGTTCAACAAATTGATCACTTTTATATTCATCAGATAGATTAAATCTATTTAAAATAGAACTGCTAACCTTTTCTTAAATATTGAACATGTTTTCTTTTTTATTGTTACAATCATACATGTTGTTGAAGTTCAGGGTGATTGAAGCATACATGTACACAGAACTCATTGAGCCCTCCCCCAGTTCCTGCCCTACTTCCTGCATTGTTCCTTCCTTCCCATGCTCAGCATAGTGATTGGCTTTGATAAGTTTGTGTATGTAAATTATGACCATTGAGGTGTTTCTCTCCTCTCCTCTGCCATCTCCCTCAGATCCCCTTCTTCACTCAACTAAGATTGCTCCTCCTTTGTCTGGAGTACTTCATGTGCCCCGATTTCACGTTTTGTGACTGAACAATTTCACTTAGCACAATGTTTTCCAGTTCCATTTATTTCCCTGCAAATGACATAATTTTTTTCTTCTTTATGACTGAGAAGAATTCCATTGTGTATATATCCCATAGTTTTGTAATCCATTCATCTGTTCATTGACATCTCAGCTGGTTCTATAGTTTGGCAATTGTGAATTGTGCAGCTAAAAACATAGATATATATGCATTAATCTAGTAGTTTGATTTCCATTCTTTTGGGTAGCTACACAGAAATGATATAGCTGGATCATATGTTAGGTTCATTCTCATTCTTCCAAGGATCCGCCACACTGTTTTCCAAAGTGGTTGCATTATTTTCAATCCCATAAACAGTACATCATAGTTCTTACTTCTCCACACCCTCACCAGCATATGTTATTTATGTTTTAGTGATTGCTATTCTAATTGGAATTAGGTGATATCTCAGGGTAGTTTTGACTTGCATCTCTCTGATTGCTAATGATGTTAAACATTTTTTTCATTCATTTATTGGCCATTTGTAGTTCTTCTTTTGTGAAGTGTCTATTTAGTTCACTTGCCCATTTTTATTTATTATATTTTGTGTGTTGAGTTTCATGAGCTCTCTGCATATTCTAGATATTAGTAGTCCTCCATCAGACAGCAAAAACCTACTATTCTCTTGAAGCTTGAGGTTGAAGGTTTTTTTGTTTTGTTTTGTTTATTTATTTTTTTGTGTGTGGTACCGGGGATGGAACCTGAGGGCATTCTTCCTCTGAGCTATAGCCCCAGCCCTATTTTTTAAAATTCTTTATTTGGAAGAAGGGTCTCACTAAGTTGCAGAGGGCCTCACTAAGAAGCTGAGGCTGGCTGTGAACCCAGATCCTCTGATCTCAACCTCCCAAATGCTGAGATTACAAGGGTGTGCCACCATGCCCGGCTCTCTCTTGAAGTTCTTGATAGTTTTCTTTGCTGCAAAAAAGCTCTTCAGTTTAATGTCATCCCTTCTTGCATCATGGTTCTTGTTGCTGAGAATTGCTGAGAACTATTTTGGCTATTCTTGTTTCTTTTTGTTTGTTTGTTTGTTTGTTTCCAAATGAACTTAAGGACTGATTTTTCTATATCTGTGAAGAATGGTGTTTTAATGGGTATTACATTGAATGTGTAGATGACTTTGGGAAGAATGGTCATTTTGATGATATTCTATCTATGCAACACCCTGGTAAGTCCTTCCATCTTCTAAGATATTCATTTTCTTTTTCAATGTTTTATAATTTTCCTTGTAGATTTTTTTTACCTCCTTGGTTGAGTTTATCACTAAATATTTTATTATTTTGGGAGTTATTGTGAGTGAAAACATTTTCTGGATTTCTTTTTCAGGGGATATACAAATGTGTCTAGTTTTTTAAGATTGATTTTATATCCAGACACTTTGCTGAATGTGTTGATCAATTATAAAGGCCTTTTGGTTGAGTTTATTGAGTCTTCTAAGTATAGTATCATATCATCTGCAAATAGAGATAGTATCAGTTATTTTTCTATTTGTACTTTTTGATTTTTTTTTCTTGCCTTATTGTTGTGGCTAGAGTCTCAAGTACTATATTGAAAAGGAGTGGTGATAATGGATATCCTTGTCTTGTTCTTAATTTTAAAATGAATTTGTGTAGTTTATTTCCCCCCATTCAATAAGATGTTGGCTGAGGGCCTATTATGTATTGCCTTTAAGATGTTGAATTATGTTCCTTCTGTTCCAATTCTCTGCAGTGTATTTAGCATGAATGTATGTTGGATTTTGTCAAATGTTCTTTCCTTTCTGTTATCTTATTTATTATATCTTTCTTTTTGCTTATGTGGAGTTTAGTTTGTTATTATTTTCTAGACCCTAGTAATGAAATATAGGTTATTTATGTGTGATATGTCTTCCTTTTTTATATAGACATTTATTACTTTAAACTTGTCTTCCAGAAATGCTTTTGCTATAAACTGTAGATTTCAATCTCTTCTTCTTCTTTTTTTTTTTTGGGGGGGGAGGGTATTGGGGATTGAACCCAGGGGCATTCTACCTCCGAGCTATACCCCCAGCACTATTTTTTATTCTTTATTTTGAAACAGGGTGTCACTAAATTGTGAAGGGCCTCACTAGGTAGCTGAGGCTGGCCGCGAACCTGGATTCTCTGGTCTCAGCCTCCCAAATGCTGGGATTACAAATGTGCGCCACCGCGCCTGGCAATTTTAGTCTCTTCTGTTTCCATTTTTTATTTTGTTCCCAAGAATTTTTCATTTGTTATTTCATTTTTTCTTTTTCCTTTTAAAAATGCACTTATTGGTGCATTACGGTCTTACATCATATTGTCATTCATACTGATAGTGACATATATGCACACAGAGCTTAGTGGGCTTTCCCTCTCCTCCTTCTCTACTCCCCCCATTCCCATACATGATAATGAAATTGTCATTGGTATTCTCACATATTTACATGGTGTCTATGGGAGTGTTTCCTTCATTAATTCTCCCTCTCTCTCTTCCCAAGATGACCTCTCTGACTCCACTGATGTTTTTCCTCCATTATTTAAAGTCTCTCTTATGGCCAGGTGTTGTGTCAGATGCTTGTAATTCCAGTACTTGGGAGGCTGAGGCAGGAGGATCACAGGTTCTCACCCAGCCTCAGCTACTTGGTTAGACCCTCCACAAGTTAGTGAGACTATGTTTCAAAATAATGATTAAAAAGTAGGGCTGGGAGTACAGCTCAGAAGTTTAAAGCCCCTGGGTTCAATCCCCAGTACCATAAATAAATAAGTAAATAAACAAACAAATAAATAAACACCTTCATATCCCAATTACTATATAACTTCTGCATTGAGAGAAAATATATGATCCTTCACTTTCTATGATGACTAATCTCACTTAACATACTGTCCTCCAGGTCCATTCATTTTCCTACAAATGACATAATTTTATTCTTTATTACTGGGTGAAATTATGTTGTGTGCATATCCTATAATTTTGTAATCCATTCATTTGTTGATAGACACCTGGGTTGGTTCCATACATTGACCCATTGACTGGTTTTTCAGGAGCATGCTACTGAATTTCCATGTGTTTGTAAGTTTTTGAAGTTCCTCTTGATATTGATTCCTAATTTTATATATATATATTTGAATATATTTATATATATATTTGAACATATATATATATGTTCAAAAAAGTTACTTGAAACTGTTTCAGTCTACTTAAATTTAAGACTTGTTTTGGAGTCTAGTATGTTATTTATACTCAAAAATATTACTTATACAAGAATATAGCTGTGGGGTGGAAGGTCCTCCAAATAACTGAGAGGTCTATTTGATTTACAATGAACTTCATATTCAGTGTTTCTTTCTTGATTTTCCTGTCTGGATGATCTGTCCTTGATGGAGGTAGGGTATTGAAGTAACCAACCATTATTGTATTCTGTATAGCTCTCTCTTTAGATATAATACAACTTGTTTCACATGTTTGGATGCTCAGCTGAAAACATTTTCCATGATTTTCTGCTTTCAAAGTTTTTGTCTTTGGTTTTAAATAGTTTGAACTCTTCTTCAGATTAAGTTTGATTAGAAACCTCTGTTTTCTTGTACCTGAATATTGGCATTTTCCACAGATTTAGGAATATTTTAGCCATTTTTTAATGAATATGCTTTGTTTCCTTTTCTCATTCTCTTGAAACTAGGTCTCTTGATGTTTTATAATTCTCATAATGTTTCTTCACTGTTTTTCATTCATTTTTTTTCTCTTTTTGCTCCTCTGATAAGACAATTTCAACTGATTTGTTTTTGAGTTCACTGATTATTCTGCTTCATTGAGACTGATTTGAAACTTTCTTTTTCTGTCATTTTATAAAACTCCAGTTTTTCAAGGTCCATTGTTAGAGCTTTGATAGTTTGTCAGAGGAGCCACAATTTCCTGGTTCTTTGTCATCTTTATACCATTACAGTGTTTTGTATGCATTTGAGGAAATATCCTTGTCTTTTTTGGGAGTTCTTCATCAGAGATAGACCATCTACATTTTATTTGTCCTTGTGATTCTGGATGAGCCAGTTGGTAAGGAGACAGAGTTTGCTTTTGTTTTTGCTATAAAGCAACATTATGGGCTGAGCTCAATAATCAGACAGAGTTTCTGGTTGAAATCTATGATCACCACTGATTAGGCCAGGCCATAGAATATATTCTTTGACCAACTGGCACTGTTATTTGAGATCTGAACATGGTAGCAGATTGGGCCTTGAGTTTGAATGGAGTCACTGTTTGAGATGGATAAGACCATTACTATGTTCACAAGAAGTGCAGAGTTGAGATTTTCCTTTCTGCTTAAATTGGGATATTGAGCAGGTTTTGAAGCTAACCTAAGTACTACTTAAATCCCAGAGTTTGGTAGAACTTGATTTTGTTGTTGTTGTTGAAATACACCAGGGTAGTTGGACATTGGGGTAGAGTTCGAGCCTGGAGTGAGAGACTGTTTTCTATGGATTCAAGCCAGGTTGGATATCCTACCACTATAAGGAACAATAAGCTTGGCTTTGTGGGCTAGCTGTGTTCTTGGCTAGTGCCTCTTCCTGGGCAACACTGCTGGCACACGTGCAAAGTTACCAGTGTTATTGTACCAGTCATTGTGAGCTCTGACTCTGCTTTGTTTCTTCCTGACATAATTGACCTAACAATGTTGCTATCCACTGTGTTTTCCATGAGTTGAGACCAGAGTGAGTTTCCAGGAATCATTTCAGAATGCCAGTGAAGTTAGATGTCCACCTCTTGTTATTTCTTTCCACTGTAGAAACAATGAGCCATGAGCAATCCTTTCTGTGTTGCTGTGTCAATGTGGAGGAGAGTAAGAGTCACCACAGTCAGTGATAGAATTTCTTTTAATTCTTCTGGCAATTTTTGTTTGGTTCTTTTGTCACCTCGTGTATCTCATTTCTATTTCTAACTGTTTTCATGAACGAGTGCTTGTCTATGGATCATTCTAGTTGAACTATCTAGGAGGAGGGTAATAAAGCCTAGGACTTCCTATTATGACATCTTTCTTCAAATGCTCATCCATTTTTCTAAAAATAATTACAATTATATTTTAATCCCTTCTTTACTCTCCTCATCCTTCCTGTCATCCTTCCTTATCTTAGATACTAAAATAAGTGCTGATATTAATATAGTGTTTCTTATGAACACATATTAATGGCTGAATACCATGCATTATATGAGCAGCTTCAATTTTTCTATAAATTAAAATGCTGCTGTCTGAAGTAGTTGAATAAGTTTATAATTTTCTTAGCAGAGTAAAAAGAATGTCATTTTTCTGCATTCTTGTTACTCTATCTTAATGTGAAATGCTATCTTAGTAGGTTTTTAGTTAGACTCTCCTGATTCTAGAAAACATCTCTTTTCAAATGATAAGATTCTTGTAAGAACTGTCCAAATATTTTGCTTGTCTTCTGGACTGACTTTTTGCTTCTTAATACTTAGGCTTGAAATATATTATGAATCCAAACTCTTATAAATATCCCTGAGTCTGAAATTATGTTTATCTTTCTGTTATCTTTTCATGAGCATAAATATTGTAAATTATTGTGTATTTAAATTTTATCAATTTTCTTTAAAGGTTGTGATTTTTTCCCTCATTTAAAAATCTTCAATTTTATAAAGATAATCTCTTATATTTTTATAAATTTAAGATTGTCTTTAAAATTAAGGTTTTAAGTATGAATCAACTTTTTCTCCATGAGGATAATTAGTAGTCTCAGAGATATTTTATATTTAGTTCTATTTTTCACACCAATCTGTAGGCTCATTGTATTATACTTTGTTTCCTTAAGATTAATTTCTATGTTTTATATTAAGTTTTATTGTTCCAATTAACCTTGCATTATCCAATATCTTATTTTTAATTAATATTTAATTAACTTTAGTATCTGGTTGGAGAGTCAGGCATAAAGACATGCACTTATAATTCCAGTATTTAGGAGGCTGAGAGAGGAGGATTGCAGGGTCACTGCAAGCCTGAGCTACTTAGTGAGGCCCTCCACAATGTAGTGAGACCCTGTTCCAAAATAAAGATTAAAACATAGGGTTGTGTGTGTAGCTCAGAGATAGAATGCCCCTGAGTTCAATACCCAGTACAAAAAAAAAAAAAAAAATCTAGTAGGAAAGTTCCGTGAACTCACTTCTCTTCTTTCCAAAGTTAACACAGGGCTTCTTACACTGTTTTTTTTTCACATAAAGTACAAAAACTATTTCTATAGTTACTAGTACTTATTAAAAGCACTAGTAGGGTTTTTTACTGGAGTTGCATAAACAAGAACTAATTAACACTTAATCATTTTTCACATTCCATTTAAAATGATTCTTTGATTTGAAAGTATTCAATAACTTCTTCAAGAATATTATAATTTCTTACTATATTTTCTTATTGAAATATGCCTGAATTTTTTTACATTTTATATCAAGCTACAGTTTTACATTTAATTCTTGGGTTGTTTTTATTAATGGTGATGTTAGTAGTAATAATAACAACTAAACAAAACAAAAAATAAAATAAGCAATAATAGTCAATGCACAAACTAAGGTAAATCCTGAGGTGAGGTAGTATACTATAGTGACTTACATCACTGTACTACCAGACTTATACTTTTCAAAGATAATCTACAAACCACAGATGTAAAAAAAAATGTAATTCCTCATTGGTAAGTATTTTCAGCTATATATGCCTCCCAATCATGTAAAATAAGTCAAATTAAAAAATGAATCATATCCCATTAAAATTTTATGTTAACTCTTTAGAAATAAACTATTATCTCTTTATCTAGCCATCTCATATCTACACTTCAAATATGAAAGTAAAATTTATCTTGGTACAACATGTGGGCAAGTTTCAAAGTAAATTTTTGCCCAAGCAGTAAAACTAAGCATTGGATATTTCTTTCCTCTATAAAACAGCTGTTATTTTGTTTACTGAGATTTGCTGCTAAAGTAACCTAAATAATAGTAAAACGTGGTGGGAATCTCCACAGCTGAATTTATGGAACATAGAATACATCTTTTCACTTTTACTCATTTTGAAGGCTTTTGTTTTCCTTAAATTCTGTGTTCTTGTCTTCTAATCTAATCACATCTTTATCTCTCTGAAAAATAGAAAAATGGCTTATGTCTAGATATAACCATTAAAGTTTTCCTAGACAAACTTTCCACAGAAAGGCCTAATTTTCCTCCTAGCTATTTCTCATATTTGTTCCCCAAAAAGAATCTTAAAAAAATGGCAGCAGCTTTCATCACTACAAATGTGCTTATGTGTTGTGTGATTTCTTTTTTTGGACAACTTTGACTTAAATGGCAAAAATGAATATTAAAGAAATTTTAAAAAACAGCATTAATATACAATGAGTGCAACTAGGATGGAGATTTTTTTTAAGATGCAAAAACTTATATAGAGCTGCCAAAACTAGTTACACTAAAAACAAGTGAGAAAAATGCAGATTACCTCCTGAGCTTTCAAAAACCATCAGACTCTCAATGTGTAGTAATGACTGAACATATTCACTGTACTTAAAGCCTATATAAAAAGAAGTGTCTGGAGAAATTTGAATTAAAGAAGATTCTGTGAAATTTGCCTAAGTACAGAATGCACATCTATTTTGAATTTTCTTGCTTTTATTTAAGACAAGTGGCAGATAATTCCACAGCTGTCAGTTAACACACATAATGAATGCCTTATAAAAGGATGAAAGCATGAAGTTGTATTCATGTTCTCCAAGTATGTAAAATAAATTCAAAAGGATGTCAAGATCTGGTATGAAGAGAAAAAGGCAAGCACACTTTGGGTTAGCAGTGTGTGGGGGCAGGGTGAGATGCAGAAAAATATTACTTTCTTGTCTCCCTATAAATCGAATCAATAAATAAGAGTAGACAAAGTACTCACTGATCTAACTCAGATTTTTGCACCAGTTTCTCAGGGCTGTAGAATATAACACTTTTACCTGACATGTGTGACTCTGCTTACCACACAAGAGAGTAACATACTAGATATCACTGGCCGGGGGAAAGATCAAAGTTTAAAATTTTAAATTGTTCTAAATGTGTATTGCTTTTGGTAGAGCCAAAAGTGGAACCAATATAAATCAAAGTGTATCGATATATATTTTAGACAAAGCACAGACTTAATCATATATTTAAACATGATAATATATTATGCTTACAAAGTGGTATCTCTAGAAAGTTTGCTTTACAAGGCTATGTTAAGAATGTGAGCTATACGTGTAAAACGAAGAAATGGTGCTATTTGTGATCTGATAATGATTGATATGTCATAAATGTCTATGTAACCCTGTTGTACTCAAGAAATGTATAAAAAATCTGTGCTGAAAAAAAAATAAATTTTTTTTAAAAAGTGATATCTCTCTTATCCATGGTAGTTTGTTATGTTTTGCTGCTATGCATTTTTCTGAAAATTGATATGGCTTTGGGTCAAACTTCACCATTGGCCTGATGATATGATATGGCATAATGTTCAAAACTAACATCAATTCATAAAATTGTTTTAGAACTTCACTAGATTCTATATTTAAGAAGAAATCATTGTACAGTTAATTAAAAAAAATACTGTGTCACTTTCTATTTTGTTTTGGAAGGCCAGCAACTATTAATGGGTGAGTACTTTGTCAAAACAGCAGAAATCTACAGAGCACTGGCATATTAATGAAAATTGAATTATAAAAATTTAGAGCTTATGTTTATCAAAAAGAACCATTAAGAGAATTGGGAACACAAATGTCAGGATAGAAAAACATAATTGCAATACTTAAATCCACAAAACAACTCATATTGAGAATGTATATAAAATGCTTTTAAATCAATAAGAAGAGAAATTGCAATCTGATTTTTAAAAATGAGTAAAGGACTTGAGTAGCAATTCTACAATATAGGATATCTATCTATCTCTCTCTATATAAATGAATTCTCAAACATATTATATATCAGAGGAATAAATATATAATGATAATGGGCTAAAATATATAATCAAAATACGGCTAAAACTAAAAGATTAACAATATGAAATATTAAAGAAGATATTAAATGATTAGAATTTTGAAAAGCAGCAAGTTGGAGCTAAAATTGGTATAAAATATAAGAAAAACTGATGCTACCTAGTAAAACTGATTATATGTACATCTTACGTTTTCGTAGCTTCACTTTTCATCATATTCCTAAAAGCAATGAATATATATGTATACATCAATAGACATATTCAAGAATATTCATGTTATCAAAGTCAAAGACTGGGAGGCACCCCAAACCCATTAACTGTATAAATAGTAACCAACTGTGGTGAAGCCATGCAATGAATTCTACACAGCAATATAATGACTGCCAGGTGAAAACACACATGCATCTTGAAAACTTAATGGTGAACAAAATAAAACAGACACTAAAGAATAAGTACTGATTTAATTTCTATAAAATTTAAAGATCAAGTAAAATTGAATTTTTAGTTTGAAAGTGAATATGATTATTGTTTTTGCTGGGGATAATGATAAGGAGGGAATGCAAATAGGACACATTTATGTATTTATTTATTTAATCTATTTATTTGTGTGACATTGGTGCTTGCACTCGGAGACATTCTACTTCTGAAACACACCTCCAGCCATATTTCATTTTTTTTTTATTTTGAAACAGTCTCACTAAGTTGTGGATAGCCATGCTAATTTGCTGAGGCTGTCCTTGAACATGCTATCCTCCTGTCTCCACCTTCCAAAGTATTGAGATTACAGGTGTGTATCACCACACCTGGCTGGACTTATTTTTTATTTAGATAATGATCATAAAATTATATTTGTTTGTGAAAATAGATAGATCTGTATACCTATTATGTGCAAAGTTTTAAATGTTTAGGTTGTAGCTTTATGACTAATTATTAAAATCAACAAATATTGTGTGATATAAATAGCCTTTACACAGGCTGCATCTGTTCCACATCCTCTAAGTTTGTAACTTCAAAAATTAACAAATATAGAGGATTAGCATTTGAACATATGGTTGTAAATCTAAGACAAATTACATGGTGGAAATTAACAAGACATCTTATGTTATTTAGGATAGCCTATTCATTTCATTCAGCTAATTTTTAGTCTCCTCAAATTCCCAGTATGATTGGTTGGAGTCTGGAATTCCCTATTGTGCCAACAGTGTTGGCCTTTTGAGTAGAAAGGATATGTACTTAATGAAAGCAATTCATAGGGCTTTTAATCAGTTCATGTAGATATAGATAGATGTTAACACATGCAAGCACAGGTTATCCCAATATAATGATTTTAACCAGTATATCTCTGCCAAAATTAGTTAACTCTTGTTCTATTATTTATTTTATTACTTGTCTTTCTTAGAATAATTATTATATTATCTGTCAATACGAGAAATAAGTGATAAAATAAAATACCAGCTTTTGAATGTAAAGCCAAGAATATCCTAAATCTCAGTAGCTCAATACAATAAAATTTTATTTATTAGTCACATTACCTGTCCACTTGTGTGATCTTTGACTCTGCATGTGATAATTCCTAGAGGACACAGGCTGACAGGTACTTGCTCTCCACTCAGTCCTTCAATGACTACTAAAACTTCTCTACAGATATATAACACACATCGCTGAGTTCCCATTTTATTGACCAAAGCAAATACAAGAGTACACTTCATTCCAAAGAGGAAGAAAACTAGAATCTTAGATGCAACACAGAACCAAAATATCTGGTAATAGGCAGATAATTGTGGTAGACAGAATTATAAGAGAGATTCACAATTCCAACTTATGGTGTGCAAACAGGACCTGAGATTATGACATATCATTCCCATTTGTGATTAAATTATGTTATAAAGCAAAGGAAAAGGGATTATGCTGATATAATTAGTGTTCTAAATTAGTTGATTTTTATGGTAACAAATGAGAGATTTACCTAAGTGGTCCTTGCTTAATCATGTGAAAACACAAGAAAAAGATACTACATGTTCCCTGAAGAGAGGTGTACTGTTGGCCCTAGAGAAATAAGCTTCCAGGTGTTGTGTATCTGCAAGGGATGAATTACTCCCATGACTACATAAATTGGATGAATTACTGCCATGAACACCAAGAATCAGATGAGAGTTCAGATTCAGCCAACTCCTTGATTGAAACCTTGTGATACCTTAAGGAATAGAGACATGGACTCAGACTCCTAGCTTATTGAGGCTCTAAGACAAGAAGGGGCCATATTTATGACAATTTGTTACAAAGCATAGAAATCCAATACAATATCTAAATTAAATATGGTCTCATCAACATCACACTCTGTAATTTAGAAAATGGGTTGAGAAAAAATGAATTTGTTAACATTACCCAACCAAATGATTTTAATACACACCCATACCACCTACAGCTTGGAAAATGAGTCAGTTTTGAAAACAAATTTTATGGGTATACTTGGTTCATTGAAGATAATCAAGAATGAGAAAAAGCAAAATATTAAATGCAAGTTTTCATAAAAATAAATTATTTTACTATATAGAGTTTTTCATAATTATGTCAAATTATTAAAATTTCAGATAATGTATTCTTTTTTTCTAAAAATATCCTGCTTTCTATTATATATAAAATATATGGGTTGAAAATACCTTGGGAAAGTTATGTTAGAAATCAATAATGTGATATATTCTCAAGGCTAATAATTGATATTTGATTCATTTAAATTTGATCCTACATACTGGGCATCAAGGTGACCCCAATTATTCTTCCTGGCCAACTCAGTACAAAGTGTTCTCCAAATGCAGGAGCATTTGAAAATGCCATGAGTTTGACAGTTGTAATTTGAAACATTCACTTTACTTTTTGCAAGAATATCTGAATCAAATAATATTAAAAATATAAAGACATAAAATATTGTAAAATGTGTTTTAGCTTTCGCAAACAATATCTATTGAAAAGTTAGGTGATGTTCAAAGAATGGACAGAATTATTTAATATTTCCCTATAAATCTATATTAAATTCAAATATTTAAAATACTGAAGGGAGATGTTTCAGTTATATAATTACTTTCAAATGCATAATTTCCTTTATTTTGGTCTTTAGCCTTAATTTTACTGACTTCACTTTTAACATTGAGGGAGAATGCACATTTATTTAACAATCTTGAATTCGTCTAGCATACTTGTTCATCTACTTGTTCTTTTGATTGATTTAGAAATATGTGATTATCTTTGTTTATTAAAGGTACTTTCATACTAAAGACAATCCACTTGTTATTCAAAGAGACATAGTTTCTTTACTCTCCACACCTACCAAATTAGAGTTCCAGTATTTGAATAGTATTTCAATTCCTGAGATCTTGAAGAATAATACAATGTAGATCTCACTGCCATATTTTAACCTCAAAAGTAATTTAGAATATTCAAATTTTGCATTGTCCAGAAACTTCTGAAATACTTAAACCTGTTTCCAAGGGCTCAAAGCTCTTGACTCATGTGGTACTCTTGACTCCTAATTCTATCACTGATCTGTGGTTTCACTCACATAGAAATGCTGTCTCCATCCAATCTCAACTCCATCCCTCTCTCAATCTCCTTGTAATTCTAGCAAAAACATTTTGAAACAAGTACTTTATGTGTAGTTAGACATTTATATCAAATGTGATAAAATATTTATCCTTTCCCTCAAACGGTATTTTAAATACTTTAATTAAATAATAATTAAATAGTTTAATAAATTAATAAAACTTTTATTTTGGTAGATCAAGACAAAAAACTTGTCTATATAATTCTACTGTTGGTGGCTGCTTACACCAAATGTATAATCCTAGTATTCATCTTTCGAGCTTATATTTGTTTTTCCTTTTATGTATTGAATCCTATTTCTTGATATAATCCATTATAAACCTTTTTATAACTTCTCTTTCTATATTAAACATGGATTCCAGATTCTGTATCTTTTCACACTTGGTATTTAATTTTTTAGAAACTCATTATATCTTTTATTATATTAATTATAAATATATGCCCATCATTCTAAATTGTTGTTTTTATATTCTCACAAACTCAAAACTTGTTGATAGTTCATATTAATTTCTAAGCATTTTATGCTAGTTATTGCCACATCATTGAAGATATCAATTATTTTCCATTTTGATATCATTTATTTTATATCTTTAACAAAATATGGAACTTATAAATTTTACAAGGGTATTCTTTGGCTTTCTTTTTTTCTATTCCTTCTCCATAATTTATTATGGTACCAGAAAAATGGACACAATAACCAGTCATGGTGGTACACACTTGTAATCCCAGTACTTGGAAAATTGAGACAGGTTTGAGGCCATCCTCAGCAACTTAGTGAGACTTCTAGCAACTTAATGAGAACCGGTGTCAAAATAAAAGCAGAAAGGTTTAGGTGTAGGTTGAAGGTAGAATGCCCTGTATTTAATCCTCAGGCTGTTTTTTTTTGTTTGTTTGTTTTGTTTTGTTTTAAGAGGATACTATAGTAATCCTATTGATTCGGATACTATGACATTAATAGAAAATACTGTGCAAATTTTCTAGCACTTAATTGTGTACTAAACAATAGCTAATGATGGTTAATTAATGGATGTTTTTGTCTTGATGTTCCTAAAATTACTCAGGGTAAAACTATATCCTTTGAAGATTTAATTTTATACATATGACCAATTAGTAGATTTTTACAGAAATGAATATAATACATTCCTGTTAGGTAGACAAAGCAATTTTTCTGAATTAAATTTTTAAAAGGCAAAAGATGAAAGAATACTTTTATTAAAAATGTACACTAATTTATGTAACAATACTTGAGTCACTTTATCCTTCATATTTATGTCATTTCAATTGGGAACATATGATAAAGATGTTAAAAATATCTTAAGATCAAATGTAGAAAATCATAGAAGTCCTAAACATGGCCCTGAACTAAGTTATCCTCCTTGTGATTATATGTTTGCACTTTTTAACTATAAAATGTCTAATATTCCATGCATGGTAGCGCACGCTTGTAATCCCAGTACCTGGGAGGATGAGACCAGAGGATCGGTGTTCTCTGACAGCCACAGCTACTTAGTGAGGCTCTCCATAACTTAGTGAGACCATTTCAAAATAAAGAATAAAAAATAGGACTGGGTGTATAGCTCAGAGGTAGGTAGAATGCCCCTGGGTTCAATTCCTGACCAAAAAAAAAAAAAAAAAAAAGTCCAATATGACTTTTAAGCTATGGCAGTGGCAATGCCAGTGGTGATAAGTGCATGCATATGTGTGCATGTGTGTGTCTGTGTGTGTGTGTGTGTGTGTTATACTAATCTTGTCTTTGCTTCTTCATCTGATATGAGTGAAAGCAAACAAACCTATATTCATCAATCTTCCTATTTTGGCTTGTTACCAGTCAAACTTCTAGTCACAGTGTGTGACTAAAATGTTTCATGTTCATGAACTTCATCAAGAAAAAAATCTGCTTCTCTATAGGCAAAATGTTTCACCTTTCTCAAGCCACCAGTGTCTATTTGTTGGTCTATAATGAATCATACTATCAAGCCTGAGATAAACAGAATCTTGTTACTTCTAGGTAGCCCTGGTCTGTTTCCGTGATTTGTAACTGATTTGAATATTTAACTTCCTTTTGGAAAAGTCATAATTAAATTGAGAGAAGCCTTTTTAATTGTGCTAAGCCTAATGAAGTAATGATATTTATTTAGAGAAAGAACTGGATGAATGAATGTGATATAAATAATCTGGTCAAAATAACATTGAGGTCCTGTTCCGTGTTACCTTCGTTTAAGGCATCTGGTAGTATTTCAAGTATCAGAACAGTTCACCAGATGAGCTGGGCCTGTCTTATTGATGAAATTGTTATGTTCTCATGGAACCCTTTTTTAATGGAAAAGAGCATCATTGATTTAATAAGAAGATCACTGTTGGATAAAATGTAACAATATGCTATTTCCTCTAAAACAAATAACAAACAGGATTTCCAAGGCAAAATTGCTAGGGTGGATGCTTTCCATCTGGTGAAGGTCATGAAAAATGACAATGATGTTATGTTACCAAAATGTTAAATTTTGTGAGATGTATTCAGTTTAAGATGAGAAAGTTTTCTTTTTATGTCTTGCTACAGATGCTAGAGAGCAGCCTATATTTGTCATTTATTTTAAATCTGCCCTTAATTTTTTTAAAACATTTGTGGCAAGATTGTCTTTATCACAAAAATACTTTTAAGTGAATTTAAAAAGTTCTATGGGTGTAATATGTTTAGTACTTTTTTTTCCTTCATTATTTGTAAAGACAATTGATGGCATTATCTTTGAAATGTATTGGTCATATTTCTTCCTTTGAAATTTCATGTGTAATTTTTAATTATTCTACTATAATAATTAAAGGTCATATTAAATATAAATATCATATAACCACACTGAGAACAATTCCTCAGCAACTTGCTGTGTGACCTTAGACTAGTGATTCGATGTTTTTCTCCTTCAGTTTCTTCATGAAAATCCAAAAAGTGGAAATGATAATTAAGTAAATTAATTCATATATAAAGTTTAGCCAGTGACTGTTATAAACCTAAAAGTTAAAAGTATGGAAACTGTTGGCATTAATGTTAAACTTATTTGATCCCAATAGTAACTGAAAAGGTAAATATTTTTACTGATGACTTTCTGGAGTTTTAACTCTTCCCTTCTTATAAAAAAGAAGTAGATCAGATAGAGATGAGAGTAATTTTGCATCTTATAATTTTCCTTTTAGCTTATACATTTTGGAATTCTAAGTTGTAGAGTCCAAGTAATAAGACAGAATTCAAGATCTGAATCTAGTACGTCAAGTACTAATGTATATTAATTTATATTACTTTGATTTCAGATTCTTATACACACAGCTACTTGAATTACAAATATGTTACAAGTATATTGAGAGAGATAATGATAAAATTTTAATAGAAATTATGCTAAACTAAATATAGTTTCCAGAATTCACCTTGAGTGGATGTTATCTGTCTAGTACAAGACAGAGAGTTCTTCCTCACCATCAACAAATTCAATACTGTACAAGATGGATTCAACTGGAATCCTTGAAATTTTTACTGAATTGATATAAATTGTTATAAATTGAATTGATATAAACTGAAGACTTCTCCACTCTACTATGTTCTGCAACAATTATAGATGTATATAGTCATTTCTGTTAACCTGAATGTCTTCAGTTTTGTCATGTTCTTTTCTCTTAAAAAGCTATTTTGATTCTTATTTATTTTATTATTAATAATTCTATTTAAAAATGACATTTATTAAGCACATATTAATTCAGACACAGTGTTAACATTTATCTCATCAACTCTCATAGTCATATCTAAAATGAATTATTAAAAATTTCATTTTACATATAATTAACTGGTTCCAGATTTTGTCATTTGAAAGTTAAGTAACCATATCATAACTACTTTTTAAATTCACTGATAAGAAAAAGATTTTTTTTTTGCAGTGCTGGGGATGGAACTACCTCCGAGCTATACCCCCAGCCCTATTTTTTATTCTTTATTTTGAAATAGGGTCTCACTAAGTTGTGGAGTGCCTCACTAGGTAACTGAGGCTGGTCGCAAATCCAGATCCTCCAATCTTAGCCTCCCAAATGCTGGGATTCCAAACGTGTGCCACCATGCCAGGCTTAAGAAAAATATTTAACAGTCAAGAATAATCCAGATTTAGCAGGGCGTGGTGGCGCACGCTTGTAATCCCACCATTCAGGACACTGAGACGGAGGATCCGGGTTCACAGCAAGCCTCAGCTACCTAGTGAGGCACTCAGCAACTTAGTGAGACTCTGTTTCAAAATAAAGAATAAAAAATAGGGCTAGGGGTGTAGCTCAGAGGTAGAATGCCCCTGAGTTGAATCCCCAGTACCGCAAAAAAAAAAAAAAAAAAAAAAAGAATAATCCAGATTTGCTTAGTATTTTACCAAAGATGACCCTCTAATCTTAACTTTATGTAGACGAATATTTGATTTCTTTCTTGATAGCTCTATTTAGTTATGTTTTGAAAACTCCAAACTTATATGACCATCTGTTTGCTGGTCAGTGGCTTCATTTATTTACAGTTATTTCCATCTTTTCAAGTCATAAAACTTGAAAGTAAATGCTCTCTTTATATTGCCTAATTCTTATTTTGTCTACTTGTTGCTATGACCACAGTTAGTGTTCTAATCCAAGTAAATTAGGTACATATTCTCTTTTTAAGCCCAATCTATACTCGAGTAGCACCAGAATGGTCTTTTAAAGAGAAAAAAAAAAAACAAAGAACATATAACTCCTCTTACTAATTCTCAAAGTTTTCTCAGAGCTATGAAAAATAAATTTGTTCTCCATTCATAATCTGATTCTCTTCATGCTTTTTATGCCTTAGAAATCATAACAGACATATGAATTCTACAGTGTTCTGATTCATCTTGACTTTCAAATGTGGAATACCCCCTCCTCTTTCTTTTCCTCCTCCTTCTCCCCAACCCTAGCTCTTTCTTATCCTCTTATTTATTTTACTTCTCCCTACATGCCAAACATGGAGCTGGGCACATTGATGAACAAACACTGCCCTTGTAAAGCTTGCATTATAATTTCAAGAATTACAAAACAAAAAAATGTAAAAATAAAGTCAGTATTTAGAAATATGCTCTACCGCCTTTTACCTTTCCTGAATAAGGTGTGCTGTTATTCTATGCTAGAGTCTCAACCTAGCTTAAATAGCAATGCTTTGTGGAAATTTGCCCTGATCTTGCAAATTGTTACACTCCTGTCTTACATGAAAACAATATCCTTCATATTTCATTTTAATTATATCATATTCACCAGAATTCATTTAAAGTGTGCCATATCTATTAACCCAGAAGCTCCAAAATCATGGGACCATAACTAATTTTCTACTACTATACCTCCAGACAATTGTAAGATTTTTGGAAATAAGAAGGTATCAATGGCTACTTACTAAGTGACTGATCAACTATAAATTAAACAACAAAACACTTATCTATTTAACCAAATGTAATATTAATAAAAGCAATGTTAAGACACAGGAAATGTTGACTGCTTCTTTTAAAGCCTAATCATTCAACATTGCATATATACTACATTACTTTGTATCCTATAAATAAACTATTAAATTTGTTAGTATCTGATAAATAGTTCTTAAAAATAAATATATTAAAATTATTTTCTTGGTGAATTTCTATTTATAATAGAAATTATAAATTAATTATATTATTAATTATAGAATTTATAATACATTATAATATATGTCACACTCATGAACAAACTGTTAAAGAATAATTAAAAAAGGAAATAAAATATCTCAAATTAATAAAATTATAAATGAAAGAGGATATATTACAACTGATAAAACAGAAACTTAATTGATCATAAGCAAATATGTCGTTAACAATTTGTACCTAAGAAAGAAGTAGGCTTACAATGCACGAATTACTACAATAAAAATAAATTAAAAAAAGAGACTGTATAAAGAATTAGATGTCAAAAACTACATAACATAGGAAGAGTGGATAAACTTCCGAAATCACTACCAAGACTGCATCTGAAGAAACAGAATAGATGGACAATGAGTTGGAACATTCAACAACTAATCAAATACCTGAATCAAAAAATGGCTCAGGACAAATTATTTAATGAAGGATTACCACCAATACCATTCAAACTCTCTAAAAAATGGAAGTGGAGGGAACATTTACAAACTTATTTTACAATTTCAGCATTACCCTGACACTAAATTCCAATATAAATATTAAAAGAAAAAATTATATGTCAATATCCCTGATAAATATCGATGTAATAATCCTCAAGAAAATACTGACAAACTGAATCCAGTAGTACATGAAAGGGAATATACATTATAGTCGAGTAAAATTTACCCTTGGGATGAACAAGTGGCTCAACATATCCAAAGATATACAATGGGGAAGTGATGAAAAGAAATGATAAAATAATCTAATTAGTTTTAACAAAAGTAAAAAAAGCTTATGAAAAGATTTTACTTCAGACCAGGTTACATCATCATTTTGATCCATCTGAATTTATTTATTTATTTATTTATTTATTTATTTATTTATTTATTTATTTATTTATTTTTTGTGGTACTGGGGATTGAACCCAGGGGCATTCTACCTCCGAGCTACACCCCCAGCCCTATTTTTTATTCTTTATTTTGAAACTTAGTCTCACTAAGTTGTGGAGTGCCTCACTAGGTAGCTGAGGCTGGCCTCGAACCTGGATCCTCCGGTCTCAGCCTCCCGAATGCTGGGATTACAAGGGTGCGCCACCATGCCTGGCTCTATCTGAATTTAAATATAGTTTATTGAGATATTTTGTCCATGACATGCTTTCAAAAACCAAAAATTCTTAAGGTTTTGATTTTAAAAAATAAATTTCTCAGTATAATGTATGAGGTATGGAATTGAATGAAAAAGCAAGTTTTCTTAAAAATATGTCCTTGGTACTCTTAGAAAGTACACTTTAGATTTTTTTATTGGTGAATTGTAATCATACAAGATGTATCTTAATGAGGTACAAGCTGGTAGTGGCATACATGCACATATCACTCATTGAGCCCTTCCCCAATTCCCACCCCATTCCCTCCTCCCTCCCTCCTTCTCATGTTCAGCTTAATGATTGATATGTTTGTGAATGTACATCATGTGCATTAGGGTGTTTCCCTCTTTCGCCTTCACATCTCCCTCAGATAGGTCACCTTCTTTACTCATCTAGGTTTCTCCTTCATTGTCTGGAGTCCATCCTATGTCCCATATTTTCCCAAACTTCCACATATTAGGGAGAACATTTGATTTTTTAACTTTTTATGACTAACTAATGTCACTTAGCATAATGTTCTTCAGTTCCATCCATTTCCCTGAAAATGACATAATTTTGCTCTTCTTTACGGCTGAGTAAAATTTTATTGTGTACATATCTCATATTTTTGTAATCCATTCATCTGTTGATGGACATTTTGGCTGGTTCTATAGTTTGACAATTGTGAATTGTGCGTGCATTAGTCTAGTAGTTTGGTTTCCATTCTTTTTGGTAGAAACCCAAAGTGGTATTGCTAGGTAATATGGTAGATTCATTCCCACTATTCTGAGGTTCCACTATACTGTTTTACAAAGTGGTTGCCCTAAATTGCAATCACACCTATAACATATTAGAGTTCCCTTTTCTCCACATCTTCTCCAACATTTGCTGTTTGTATTTTTAATCATCTCTCTGATTGCTAATGATGCTGAATATTTTTTCATACATTTATTGGTCATTTGTATTTCTTCTTTTTTTAAGTGTCTGTTTAGTTCACTTGGCAATTTTTTGGATTGGATTATTTGCTTTCTTAACCAGGAGTTTCTTGAGTTCTCTGTATATTCTAGATATTAGTACTATATCAGAGGAGTAGTTGCCAAAATTTTTCTTCCATTCTGTCAGCTCTCTATTGAGGTTCTTGATAGTTTGCTGCACAGAAGATCTTCAGTTTAATGCAATCTACATGTTGGTCCTCCTTTTAATTTCTTGTACCTTTTGGGGTCTTGTAAAAAAAGTTTTTACCTGTGCCTATGTGTTAAAGTGTTGGACCTATACCCTATTCAAGTACCTGCAAGGTCTCTGGCCTGACTTCCAGGTCTTTGATCCACCTTGAATTGACTCTTGTGCAGGGTGAGAAAGTGGGGTTTAATTCCATTTTTCTGTATATGGCCAACCAGTTTTGTCAACACCATTTGTTGAAGAGGCTATCACTTTTCTGATGTCTGTTTTTGGCCCATTTGTCAAACATCAATTGGATGTAAGTTTGTGGATTTGTTTCTGAGTCTTCTATTTTGATCTATTGGTTTGTGTGTCTGTTTTTGTGCCAATACCATACTGTTATCATTACTGTGGCTTTGTAGTAGAGTTTGAAGTCAGGTATTGCAATGACTCCTGCATGGTTCTTGATGCTGAAAACTACTTTAGCTATTCTGAGTTTTTTGTTGTTCCACATGAATTTAAAGACTGATTTTTCTATATCTGTGAGGAATGAACTTGGTAATTTAATGGATATTACATTGAATCTGTAGATCACTTTTGGAAGAATGACCATTTTGACGATATTTATTCTGCCTATCCAAGAGATTAAACACAAAGAAGAACTAGCAAATAAATGTCGGAATCAGAGAAACAATAATTTTCAGCAAACAAACAACTCAGTTAAGAAAAATAAACACTACCTCAAACAGAAGTTAAAACTGAGGTGACATAACTGAGGGTGATGGGAGGAGCAGGAGATGGGAGGAGCATGTTGGGCTCTCTGAATGATGTACATTCAGAGAGCCCAACATGGCATCTGAGTGAAACACCTTTCCTCAGGCACTGTGAGCTTGAATCAAATCTACCATAAAAGCTGCTTCCTGATAGAAGAAAGAAGCAACAAAAAAGGGAACAAAGCAATGAACACTGAATTACAATGGAAAAGAACACAGAAAGGGGACCAGGGAGAGCAAAGGAGCCTGTGCACTTGGCAAAGGCACCTGCCAGTGACAGCTATTGAGCCAGCCACCCAGCGCAGTGGCTACCAGCACCAAGACACCTAACGACCTCCAGCATACTCAGCAACCAGATGTGGAGTAAGTGAATACAGAACTCCACACCCTTTGCAGGCAGCATATCCCACAAAATTGACAGTGACCAGATGCCTGGGACGACCAGCCTAAGCCTGCACAGCGGGATCTCCCCAGCTCACCTCTCCCTCCAGAGCCAGAGTGGTGATAACTGCACTGCAGAGCTTTAATCAGGACTGCTGCAAAAGCAACCTCTTGACAGAAGGAAGTAAGATCAAAGCAGCAAAAAAGTGATAGAAGCAGTAAGAACAGCTGACCAGAGCCCAGAGAGCAGCCCAGGGAGAACAACGGAGACCATGCGCCGCAGCAATGGTGTGTGCTGCGGAGTGGCAGCAACCATTGAGCTAGCCGCTGGGCACAGAGAGCATGAAACTGTACGTTTTCAGAATTCTCTTGGAGGGAGCCCTGTACAAAGGACAGGCTCAGTCACCTGCCCCTCTAGTAACTGGGTAGGAGGAGAAGTGCGGGAGGGAACCTGAACACACAAAGCATAGAGACCTTACAGGCCTCCTGAAAAATGCCTGGCATTTAGACAGCATGCCCACCACCAGCAAAGGCAGAGAGAGAGAGAGACGCAGACAGGTCCTGTGGAAAGTGCGGAGCCTCTGGCTTACACTGGGTCCAGACCCAGTGACATCCCCCCTAACGACACAGACAGGTCCTGTGGAAATCTCAGAGGCACAAATTTGCAACAGGAGGGGCACCAGTGGAACTCCCTGCCTGCACTGATAGAAAGAGCAAATAAGATTCCCTGAAACATGTTTGAGAATCTAGTATAGACATTTAAAAGCTGAAAATATCTATGCAGATCCAAAAGGACTGAGAGGCCAACTCGGCTCTGTACCTACATTCTTGCAGGGATTTTGTTTTTGTTTTTGTTATTGTTGTTTTTGTTTTACTTTGGTTTCTTCCTTTTTTTTCCTTGTGGGTGTTTTTCTGTTTTGTGTTTTGTTTTACTTTGTTCTTATGCTGTTTTTGTTTTATATTGCTTTGTTGTGTTTGTAATGGATGATTGGTTGCTTTGTTATTTTTTGTTCAGTTTGTTGACTCACTTTCTTACACCTTTTAGAAGCTTCCTTCCCTCTCCTATCTATATTCTCCTCAACACTTTTCTTTCTCTTTTGTTTTTTCCCTCTATCATATCAAGACCATTTCATACCACTACACCTGAAGACTCTACATTGACTAACAAAATCCTCTGACATATCCACTATCACTAATCTCTACCATATGTCACCTCAACACACTCAAACTCTTATTCCACTGGACCATATTTTCTACTTTACCCTATTCTTACATTCATCACTGTAACTTCTCACCCAACCTTCAACAGTGAACACAACCTGTCCCTGTATATACCAAGGGACACCTCTAGATCCCTACTACAGAGATTGGACCAGAGAGGTGTACTACCAGAAGGGACTGCCAAACCTAAGGATAAACTCACCTCTGCTGATAGAAGATATAGCTCAATACATCCCACATCAAGGCCTAAAAACAAAGAGGCCACAAACTGTCCTACTCACACCTCTGAGAAGAATCCCCATAACAGAAGCAACAAACAGACCCTAGAAGTCAACACCTGAAACCCACCAATGGCGCCATTAGAGAGGGCAGAAGAAGCCCTAAAGTAGTTGCAACTCTGTACAGTATACTACTCCCAGAGAGAAAATAAAAATCAGAAATCTATAAATTGGGAGAAAGCTTGCAAGAGTAGCAAAGATACAAATTGAAAACAGGGAAGCCATGGGAAGGAAAAATAGCAAAGAAACAATGAGCCACCACAATCCCACAATAACAGGACTCACCAACCCAGAATGGCAGAGACTACCAGAAGAACAATTCAGATCTTTAATACTAGAAACAATACAAGATTTCTGGAAAGAATGCAGGGAGAATTGGAAAGAAATAAAGAAACAAATAAACAAAGAATCTGACACCCTGAACAGGAACCAAAGAGAAGCATTGAAGAAAGTGAAAGATGCAATAACTGAAGTGAAGGCATCAATACAAACTATAAACAGTAGATTAGACCACATGGAAAATAGAATATCAGTTTTAGAAGATGACTCTTCCAAAAATGAATCAATAGTAAATAATCTAGAAAAAAAATTCGATTTTAAAAGAGCTAACCTAAGAATAATAGGCATAGAAGAGGGACTAGAAGCTGAAATGAATGGAATAAACCATCTTTTCAAAGAAATAATATCAGAGAATTTTCCAAACATAGAAAGAGAAGTTGACACACAGGTACAGGAAACATATAGAACCCCCTCTAGACAAGACCAAAGAAGAGGCTTACCAAGCCACATAATAATTGAATTGACTAATTTTAGGCCAAGGAGAAAATTCTAAAGGCAACAAAAGTAAAAGGCCAAGTGACATTTAGAGGCAAACCAATTAGAATCATCCCAGACCTCCCAAACCACGTCATGAAAGTCAGGAGGGGCTGGAGTAACATATTCCAAATTCTGAAAGAAAATAACTTACAGCCAAGATTCTCCTACCCAGCAAAACTCTCTCTCAAAATTGATGGGGAAATAAAAACCTTCCATGACAAACAAAAAGTGAAAACATTTATGTCTTCCAAACCAGCACTGAAGAAAATACTCAAAGAAATTAACTACAAAGAAGAACTAACAAGTATACATCAGAACCAGAAAACAACAATTTCCAGGAAGCAAACAACTAAGCAAAGAAGAAAAAACACTACTGAAAACAGAAGTCAAAACTCAAAATGTTAGGAATTAAAAATCATCTCTCAATAATCACACTAAATATAAATGGCCTCAACTCCCCAATAAAAAGACACAACATAGCAAAATGGATTAAAACCCAGAATCCATCTATACGCTGCCTGCAAGAAACACATCTTACAAGCAAAGATCCCCACAAACTAAAAGTGAAGGGCTAGAGTAAGGTAACCCATGGCAATGGAACACAAAGACAAGCAGGAGTAGCAACTATGATATCAGATAAACTAGACTTCAAGACTAAGTTTATCAGAAGAGACAAAGAAGGTCATTTTTGACTAGTAAAAGGAGCAATCCAGCAAGAGGAAATAACAATTGTCAACATTTATGCCCCAAACATAGGTGCAGCCTTTTTCATAAAGCAAACTTTTTATGATATAAAATCACACATAAATCCGAATACAATAATACTGGGAGACTTCAAAACTCCTCTCACATCACTAGACTGTTCTTCTAAACAAAAGGTCAGTAGAGATGCCTCAGTCCTAAAGAATACCATAAACCAAATGGACCTATTAGACACATACAGAATATTTCACCCAACTACAGCTGAATTCACATTTTTCTCATCAGCCCATGGAACTTTCTCCAAAAGAGATCACATTCTGGGCCACAAAGTGAGCACTGGCAAATGAAAAAAATGTAACATGATGTAATTCACAAACATATTAAAGTCAATAACTAACTGAACATGAGAAGGAAGGAGGGAGGGAATGTGGTGGGATTTGGGGAAGGGCTAAATGAATGACGTGTGCATGCATGTGTCTTCCATCCTATATCTCATTAAGATGTATGATTACAATGAACCAGTAATACATATGTATATATATATATATATATATATATATATATATATATAATTAGATCTTCTATATATACTAGAAAAGATCAAAGAATTAGTATGAAATATATTCCAATTGTTATAGGCATTGAAGAATTGATATGACTTATACAACCATAAATAAAGTTTATGTAAGAATTTATCATTCACATGCAAATTACTATTACATTCAATAGCACTTTTGAATAACTTATTTTAATATTTGAATAGAGGCTTTTGGCATGTTAATTAGAAATTTAGTAATTTTGTCCACAATAAGTGTTGCCTTCTGTAAACATTTAGAGTCATTTGATATCAAAACATTAATAATTGCAATAAAAACAAAACCATCATTTTGTGAGATGTCTGGAATGAATTAGAAAATCAGACACACACATACACACACACACAAACACACGCACCACCCACAGTGATATTGGGGATTTTATCCATGGTCATTCTACCTCTGAGTCACAACCTCAGTCTTATGTTATTTTTATTTTGAAGCAGGGTCTCACTAAGTTACTGAGAGCTTCATCAAATTTCTGAGACTGTCAGCAAATCTGCAATTCTCCTGTCAGCTTACCAAGTAATGGGATTACAGTTGTGTGTTACCATGTCTAGTTATAAACATATTTCTCGATGAACAGAAATTTATTTCCTCTTGGTGGTCAAGATAAAACATGCCTAAGCATTGGTTATAATGAATCCTATTTATCTACTACAACTACTTTAAATTATTCATCATTTAATTATTTATTTTCTATATATTTTAATTAAAAATTGTCACATTTGTGTGATTTTTTCATTGACATAAACAAGCAATAGTAGCTTACAAGCCATAATATAAAGAACAAAATTTCTGAAATAATAAATTGACAAAAATATTTTGACATATTTACATATTTTTGACACACATTAGAAGTACAATAAGTGAAGGTACAATCTTATGAACTATTTGTGGAAAGTACTTGTTTATAAGAAACCTGTAATTGTCTATTAAATGCATTATTTTCTAAAAGTCTTTTGAAGAAATTTCTCTGATATAGGAGCATAGTCAAATGTTTTGATACTCTAATTTTGTTTGAGGATTCAAAATTTGCCAAATATCACATTAGACCATTGGCATTGTTGGATTATTGTTAACGTTTTGACTCATTTTATCAGGTACCACATTTTCTTTTAAGTGGGAATAGGAGAAGATATTTCTTTTTGACCTGAGCCAAAGCATCATTTTAAGCAAGCATATGCTGTCACCTTGTGGAAATCCCTCCTTAGAGAGGAAAATAAAATAGACACATTATATGGAACATATTGAAAAGAAGATAAAAACAATATTTGTTTATCAGTGTTTCTAATTATGAAATGCTTTGAAGTCTTGAAGACTACAGTTTATTTCTAGTGGGTTTGAGCGAGGAGGGTGAGAACTATCTTGCTGGTATTTCCTGTCTTTCTACCATTACTTAAAAGGTTAGAAACAGGTTTCTGTATAAAAGTCAAAATCAAAAGTAAAATAAAACAGATGATTCCTGTTTATAGGCTTAAAATCAATCTTTTTAGAAAAGTGGTTTAAACTGGCATGGTGGTGCATGCTTGTAATCCTAATACTTGAGAGGCTGAGACTGCTTAGTGACCAGCCTCAGCTACTTAGTAGACTATTAGAGGCTCTCTGCAACTTAGAGATACCCTGTTTCAAAATAAAGAATAAAAAAATAAGACTAGGGGTGTAGCTTGGTGGTAGAATGCCCTTGGGTTCAATCTCCAGTACCACAAAAAAAAGCTGTTTATTAATACATTATAGATTTACCAAAATTTGTCTGTATGCAGGTTCTTAACAAAAGGTGGGCCTTTAATAACTATTATTTTTAATAATATGCTCCTATGCCTCATCTTTGATGGAATATTTCTTTCCAAATCTCCAAGAACCTAAAAATACTTTCCCAGACTTTCTTGTAGCTAAGGCTAGTATATAATTCAGTCATAGTCAGTGGGATCTGAGAAATCGGCTAGAAAATTTTCCTTCTTTTAAAAAGTGAATGATTTATATAGATACCTTTATTTTTAATATCTGTACAGAAAACCTGGAACTAACTGAGTTGAATTTGTTACCATGAGCTGGAGATAATATGGGGGCTCAGGATGACATAAGGGAGAGATTATAACTGTCATCACTATTAGCTTCTTTATAAAATCAAAACATTAATTTTGGAACTGACCTACCATTATTTTTCTTACATTGTGAGATAATGAACCCTTAATGCTATTTATTTTTGAAAAGAAATTATACTTATAGTCAATTATATCATAACTAACAAATAGATTGATTCTACCTTCACTGTGAGAACAACACATTTTGGTAACTTGAAGTCTACCTGTGATGAATATATTCTAGGAAGAGCCCTAATGAGTCATGCTCTTGTATAATCTCCTCTCCTTAAATGCAAGAAAAACATGTAACTTACTTCTAGATAGTGGAATATGGGATAGTCACTCCATAGATTAGGTCACATTATATTAAACCACAATTCAGCAGACTAAAATTAGATTGGCATGCTGGACAATGTCATGCATGTTGTGAGAAGTCCGCAAAGCAATAATTTATAAGTAATATGTAGAGTCACCAATACCTGCTCTGATGAGTAATTTTCATTGTACAATTCACCAAATAAAAATTAAGGCTGCTATGTTTTGTAACAAAAACATCATCTCTCATTATTTGTAATTTATATGCATTTTGCCATTTGTAACCAGTTATGCCATCTTCAGATAAAATTATAACACAGACTAAGATTTCTTTTTTTAAGATATACATTTATAGGTGAATTATAGCCTCACATCATAACGTAGTTCAGAGTGATAGAGACATACATGCACACAGTGCTTGGTGAGCTTTCCCTGGGCTCCCTCCTCAATCATTCCCCTTCCCCATATATGATATTGAGACTGGCAGTGACAATTTCACATATATATGTAATGTAAACCATTTCTATTATGTTTCTTCCCCCAAAGTTATAATTTTGTTTTACTTAGTAAAACAAAAAAAGTTAAAGATTTTTATATGTGTTCAATATTAGCATTTGGTAATAGTATGGAAATTAGGCTTTGTTATGCTATGATAATAAGCATGGAAAGTTGCACAAACATTTTAAAGTATAATTTGTCAATATATTTAGAGAGTTAAAAATACCTATTTATGATTTTTGATATATTGCATAATTCACATGAATTGCCTAATCCAATTATTAGATAACACAATATCCAAAATAAAAGGTTTATGCCTCTTAAATTTACCATCCCTCTCTCTTTTCTCAAATGCTTGCCATTTCAAAAAATGTTACTTTTATTCACCTATTTGTTCTAGCCTGAGCATAATTCAACCTCAATCTCCGTATCACCATGTAAAATTCAGGATTAGAAATTTTGCATCTTCCATTCCTTTCATGATACTATATTGTTAATAGTTATCAATAACTTACTATAATATTGTGTAAGGAAAATATTCATCCACTCTCAATTATAAGGATTAGAAGTACTACCACATCAGCTCTAGTTTCACACTTGTGGGTCTTTCTTTGACAATTCTGAGAAAATAAGAAGATTGAATTTTATATCTAATGAGATCTTAATCAGCTTATCTAATCCTTTATTTAATTAATCAGAAAACAATACTGAGTATTTCAAAATGATACTCTCTCAAGTTAAGTGGTACAAAGAATAGATTTAGAAGGCATGTTTAGAACTTTTTGTTCAGGTCTGAAATAATTTTTTCTTCTGTATTAAATAAGCTAGGTAAATGACTCTGTTGTGTATATAGTTTCAGTTATATTACTATAATATAAAATATATTATTTGAAAATAGATTTACTTTTCTTAGATAAGTTTGTTTTTTTTTTTTTTTTTTTTTTTTTTTTTTTTTTTTTTTTTTTTTTTTTTTTTTTGTGGTACTGGGGATTGAACTCAGAGGCATTCTACCTCCGAGCTATACCCCCAGCCCTATTTTTTATTCTTTTATTTTGAAACCGAGTCTCACTAAGTTGCGGAGGGCCTCACTAGGTAGCTGATGCTGGCCAGGAACCCGGATCCTCCGGTCTCAGCCTCCCGAATGCTGGGATTACAAGCGTGCGCCACCACGCCCGGCCTTAGATAAGTTTTAAATTCTGAGCAACTGTGTTTTAAAGTGTGAGTTTTAAATTCTCTCAAATGTTATCTTTACCTATAATTCTTGGGTTTTTATGTCTTCTCTTGACAGGATGGCTAGAGTGAGTTGGAATCTCCTGGAGTTTTTATCTTTTAGCCTTGTACACAGTGAGCCTACAGAAATATGTCAGTCGTAGTTCAGATTTTTCTACCTCAGTACTATTCCCCATAGAGATTTATGCCTGTGGGTTTCTGTTGAGATGTTATTGTCTACAATCTTCTGTTGGTCTCTCCAATTTAGAGGGCTATAACTTATAAGATCAGTTCTTGATTTTTCCATTCATTCAGCTTTTTACTGGTTAGGATGGAGTGCAACTCCCAGAACCTCACACACTAGACTGGAAACAAGAAGTCTGAGACTAAGGACTCTTTCCCTAGTCTATTTAGTTTTCTACAACAGAATACCATAGAATTGAATGGGTAGCTTATAAACAACAATTTTGTTTTTCTCACAGTTCTGGAGCCTGGGATGTCCAAGAGCAAGGAACCAGCAGATTTGTTATTTCATAAGGACCTACTTCCTGATTAATAGATATTTTCATATGGCATATGGGATTGGGATTTTTATAGAGTCTTTTTGACATGGGCACTAATGCTGCTCATGTGGCTCAACCCTGATGATCTATTTACCTACCAAAGGGCCCATTTCCTAATACTATCACATTGGGAGTTAATATTTCAACTTATGAATTTGGGACAGGGACTCAAGCATATTGTTTTAATGAATGGATAAATCAAGGTATAGAACAATAAATGGTTTCAAATATAGTACAGTGTGAACTCCAATTTATGCACTCAATGATTATGATATAGAATATACTACTTCTCTAAATTCACTTTTCTTATCTAGATAATAGATTTGATAATTATACATGTGTCAGAGTTGTTATAAACATTAATTTAAACTCAATACTTCATAATACTTTGTAAAATATTTTACAAATTGTGAATATTCAAGTTTGTTGTCATGTGGTTGATCTTAGTGCAGGTGTTGTTCATGTAATGGAAAATAGGCCTCCATTAGATATTTTTATTGTTAAACAAATTTCAGATTTAATGCTGTAACAAAACTGTGCTATAGTTCTATTTAGTGGACTATTGCATAGTTTTTACACAAAATAGATCTATTTGAAATTTCATTGCAAATCCAATGAAAATTGGTCTGAAAGAACATTCAGTTACAGAGCTGATTAGTTAAAGCAATAGATAAAAACACAATATTCTACATATACACAATAAGAAAATTGCACTAGTCTGTACAGAATGATCAGAAATGTCCTTATCTGTCCATTAAAACAGGTTTTCCTATGATATCACATCTTATCTTTATGAAATTAGAAACCATAATGAGAAAAAGGAGATTGGCACAAAGTTTCCATTTTTTCCAGACTTTTTGGACTATTTGAAATTTTTTTCTTTCTGACTCAGGGTAGGATTTTGCTATTGATTATATTAAATATTTATTTTCTATAGTTAAGATAAATAATCATAATATATAGGATATTTGTCAACCTTTTGGCCATCAATATTTGATATTACTCCTTCAACTAATTAAGCTCTGTGTCTCCTGCTATGAGCAGCATGAAGCTACTTATTATCAACACTAGTTTCCAGTTAATAAGAATAGTCCCTTGACACTAAAAAGCACTGATTAATAGAGGGAGGCAGAAAGGCCATGCCACAGATAAAATGGTCTAGAAATAATTTAATTCTTATTCAATGATTTGGTGTTTTTCCTAAGATCATAAAGAGTTGGCAAAATTTTAATTGCAACTATACTATGTTGAATTATATTCAGTTCCTTAATTCTTGTTTCATATCCAGAATATATGAAGTTCAACTTTTGTGAACAGCTATCATAATCATTATTACTTCTTCCCTCTTGAAATTTTTACTTATAAGAATTTAATCTAGAAAATTGCTTTCAGGTTTACTTAGTAGTTGATAGAGATTGTAATTGACGAAGATACTGTAAATTGTTTTCTATATTTAATCAAAATATTTTTAGGTTTTGCACTTTGGGAGCATAGGAATATTGTACCTAATTTTATACCTGTTTTTTTTTTCTACTTTTTACCTCTAATGAATATGCATTTAATAAATTACACTGCATTTTTATAATTCAACTTAGTAAAAACAACATTTGAGAAATACTAATCAGGTGCAAGAGTATAATACCTAAAGTCAATCCAGTTGATACTGCATTCCTGGGCAAAACATTTTAAGTTGTCCACGTTTTCACCCAAAATTATTTTACTGAGATAAAATCAAGACAAATAAGCAGCACATCAATGAGAGTTCATGTATTGCTAATGTTTATGTTTTTGTTAATGAATTGTAATTATACATCATAGTGAGTTTTTAAGTGATACATACATACACATAATAGTTATTGTGTTTCCCCCTGATCTTCCCAACATCACACCTTGTACATATCACTGAGATTGGTAGTGATATATTTAAATATGAACATAGCATTATTTGAAATATTTCCTTTATCAGTATCCTTTCCTTTCTACTTACCTCTCCAAAATTAGACCACATACCTTGCAATTATTAGCAAGAAACATAGAACTAACTTTCCAATATAAAGCACTGGTAGAAACTTCATTAATATAACACTCAAAACTCAGTAAGTAAAACTGAGAATCAATAAATAGCATGGTATCAAATAAAAAAAGCCTCTGTGCAGCAAAGGAAACAATCATGGGTCTGAAGAGAAATCCTACAGGAGAGAAAATCTGTGCCAGATATTATACAATAGAGGGCTAATATCTATAACACAAAAAAATCTTAAAAATCTTAACAATAAAGAAACCACTTCCCCATACAAAATATTGAGATTGGCATTGGTATTCTCACCTATTTAGATAATGTTAGTGAAAATGTTACCTTCATTAATTCTCATTCTTCCCCCCCTCTCCAAAACCACTCCACTGGAGTTTCTTCTCCATTATCTAAAGTCCCTCTTGATTAAGAAGATCCAAGATGGCGACTGAGTGAACCTTCTTTTCACAAACGCCTTGATTTGGATCTAAATTTACCATAAAAAGATCTTTTCAACAGAAGGAAAAAAGCGAAATTTGAACCACAAACAAATAAAGAAGATCAAGAAAGCAGAGCGGGGACAAGAAAAGACGCCATCGCGCAGCGATCCCTGCTCTGCGCTCCACGCGGAGGCCCGTCGGCCCGGAGCCGGGGCAGGCAGCAGCCGGGCTCAGCGCCAAGGAGGTAGGCTGTGGAAGGGCAGGACCAGGAGCCTTGGGGGCCACCCAGACGCTGGGAACGGCGGGCACCGGGATACAGCACCCCTGGCACCCTGCACCGCACCCAGGCGGAATTCAGAACCGTGGGGCATTCAGCGTGGGCACCCGTGGGTCTGGGGTCTGTCCCGGCGCATCGCCTCAGCACGGAACTGTGACCACCCAGAGCCTGAAGTGGGACGCAGCTTCTTGGCGGAGGCCTGGGCCTGAGGTGGGAGCGGAGGAGCTGAGTCCGGGAGGGGCAGGACGAGTCAGCGGGAGCCGGCAGGCCATGAAGTGGCGGCCCACCATCCCCCCTGCTAGCCCTTCCCAACCAGCTACCCGCCATCTGGCCAGACTATCACCAGCCTGCGCCCCTCAGCAACCCGGGAAGGTCGAGCAGGCAGGTCAGCCTCCAGGGATGGAAAAGTGAGCCTGAAGCAGATCGGCCGGGAGCCCAGCCTCTTGACTAGGGGAAGAGAGGGAG
>PVLC010011736.1:0-46262 GCA_004027655.1 Graphiurus murinus | reverse complement strand
ATCTTTTTCATCTTAATACTTTCATATTTGTTATTTTTATTATTATTTTTGCCACTTATTGTTTTCTGTCTTGGGAGGGTGGGGTTACTAAACTGACTAAAAAATGTTCACTCCATTTACTGACTTCCTGACTCATATACTATGTTTTCATGTGTCTAGCTCCCAGAGCACCAGCTACTCTATTTCTTTGTCTCTCCCCATCCCCAGAGTCTCCAATAGTTGTGTAATGTTTAGTCAATTATTATTATTATTATTATTATTATTATTATTATTTTGGTGGGGGACTGAATTCAGGGGTATTCTACCTCCAAGCTACACCCCCAGCCCTATTTTTGTTTTTATTTTGAAACAGAGTGTCACTAGGTTGATGAGAGTCTCTCTATTTGCTGAGGCGGTCCGCGAACCTGTCTCAGCCTCCCAAGTACTGGGATTACAGGTGTGTGCCACCACACTTAGCTGTTTAGCCAATTATTGAATGAGGAAAAAGCACTGGTCAGTTTACCGATGATTCTGTTTGCACACCAGCAGCAATGTTTATCTTTAGAGGAATAGAAAAATATTCCTGGTGCAGTTCCAGAATGGACTTTCACAATGCTAGCCCCTAAACTTGAATGAGTCAGTTACTTTAAACCTCTCTGTCTCAATAATGTATTCACCTTTGTACCTTCCAACAAGAAACATATATTCTATTATTTCTTTGAATAACCCTAAAAAAGTGGATTTAAACATCCTAGTACTGAGGGAAATTATTTATTTTAGTAGAAAATATAGATAGCCATTATTCCTTTAACTTAGAAGCTAGAACTGCCAGTTGGTTGATTTGGGCCGCCAGGGCCTCTTAATCATCAGAGAAGCAGGTAATCCACTGGTTGGGGTGATTAATCCAGTTACTATCAAGAATTGGGATTGCTTAGAGTATTTTGAGGAAAGATACTCAGGGACTCCTGTACACCCTTGTTTTACAACCCTAACAGTGAAAGCACACTAGCTCAATAGAACCAAGACTTAAGGACTCAAATACTATGGAGTTAAAAACCAGGAAGGTATGATTCACCCTGACAACTGGTGTCTGCCGAGACGCTGCAAGAAAATTATGGGAACATGGATTGGGTGGTGAAAGAAGGGAAGCTGTGATTAGAAAGTGCTACACCATACTCAGCAAGAGTAGCAGGGATTGCAATAGCTGTCTTATGTTAAATTCCTTCTATTCCACTAAGTCATGTGGAAAGCATTAGTGGCGACTTATATTGTAGGCTTCTAAGGCTTATCCTTGCATTGACATCACTTCATAATGATAAGGTAGACAGTGAAGTTTATATGTCCCTGGAGCTGGTGATGGGAACTTTTACCTAAGTTAAGAACAAGGATAGAGACTGAGGACAATGAGAAGGCGCTCCTTGTCCTTACAGATTCACTCTCCATTCTCTCCAGCTTGCACAGGGCTTCATGTTCATGAAGCAGCAAGGGGGCCCTAGCCTTTAGCCATGGTTGACTTCAGCCAATGTGAGCCATGCCCAGAGGTAGGAAGGATAGGGTAGACAGGAGAACTTGTGCATTCCCATCTTCCTTCCTGGGATGGCTACACGTGGGTATTTCCCTCCCTGCAGAGCAAAGCTCCGTCAGTTGCTCACACAGAGGTGCCCACACAGCCCTTACTCAGGTTCTCGTAACTGCTCCTCTCTTCTTACCTTTGCCCAGGAATCATACAGGTCCCCACTGGCTTTTGTGGTTCTAGGTCCAGTTAATGCACCCCCCTTTTTAAAAATAGATTTTTCCCTTCCTCCCTTCCTTCCTTCTTTCTTTCCTCCTTCCTTCCTCTCTCCCTCTCTCAGTACGGGACGACAGTTCTGCAGTTCTGGGAGCAGCTGGTGGGCGGTTCTGCTCTACAGTAGTGTATTAATGCAGGAAAGGAGTAGATACCCACTCTCCCTGCAGAGGGGGAGTGGGATTCTGAGCTTCTGACCTGGTACCTGAGGAGTGTGAGGGAGGATATGAGACAGAGAACTGATTAAGCAAATGGGTATGGGTGGTGTACCATGCTGTACACAAGTTTGATATCTCTGAGGATGTTAAAAAAGGCAGATTCATGATGAGCTACTTCTCAGTCAGTTTCCCTGTTCATCTGGTAATCTGTGGCAATGTGTGCAAGATCATTAAAATTATTACAATGTTTGCCCCAATAATCTATATTCTGGGTGTCATCGTAAGAAGATAATTTGATAAAAGAAAAAAAGGCCTACATGTGTTACATAACAATAAAATAAAATAAAATTAACTGAATGCCTAAAAGTAGCAACAGATAGAAACTAAGGAACATCCACTAAGTGAAATGCTATGCCCTATATTAAAAACATTACCAGTCGCGAGCGAGTGAGCAAGAGGTTGTCAACTGCAGGAGCGGAGTAATGCCTAAATCAAAGGAACTTGTTTCTTCAAGCTCATTGGGCAGCAATTCAGACAGTGAGGTTGACAAAAAGTTAAAGAGGAAAAAGCAAGTTGCTCCAGAAAAACCTGTAAAGAAGCAAAAGACTGGTGAAACTTCACGAGCTCTGTCATCTTCCAAGCAGAGCAGCAGCAACAGAGATGATAACATGTTTCAGATTGGGAAAATGAGGTACGTCAGTGTTCGGAACTTTAAAGGGAAAGTTCTACTTGATATTAGAGAATATTGGATGGATCCAGAAGGTGAAATGAAACCAGGAAGAAAAGGTATATCTTTAAATCCTGAGCAGTGGAGCCAGCTGAAGGAACAGATACCTGACATTGATGATGTAGTAAGAAAACTGTAAAATCTGAGCCATACAAAACTTGTACCGGTCTAGTTGTTTTAATCTGTCTTTTTACATTGGCTTTTGTTTTCTAAATGTTGTTTTCCAAGCGATTGTATATTTGGATTGCAGAACAATTTGTAAAATGAATACTTTTTAAAATGTGCATTATTAAAAAATGTTCTGAGTGAAGCTAATTGTCAACTTTATTAAGGATTGCTTTGTGCCCACCACCTAGTGTAAAATAAAATCAAGTAATTACAATCCTGTTGTGGTCTGTTTTGATCAAAAGCCAGGTACTATTTAAGGCCAAAAGTAACAGTTTTATAGACCTATTAGTTTTAACTCAGTTTTTACATGAAAAAGTTGTACTGCATTGAGTTTTTAAAACTTTAGATTTGTGAAATTCATACTTGATCTCTTTTGTTTGACGTCTATCCCAGCATTTCACTTTGCTTCATTTTCTTTTAATAACTTAATCTTTTCATGTTCAATTTCCATTTCATTCTTTACTCTTTTCTTTGAATTTATTAGGCTAATTTGGAAAGTCACAAAATGGTCACAATATCTTAATAAAGTACTTATAATTAAAATACGAGAACTACAATTGCTAAACTTACTGTATTAAACAGTAGCAGATAATAGTTTGATAACATGGCTTGTATAGAAACTTCAAGCAAGGGTATGTCATTACCCCATAGTGTATTGCTTAGTCTACAGAAAATAAAGATTAGATGTCTGATTAACTTTCACCTAGTAAACATGTTCACCATGGGATAATGCCTATAAAATCAGATATTGTTAAACTAGACTAGAACTTAATAAAAATTGTGAAAGCTTACTGGCCTAATATTTTATTTTGTAACATCGAGTATGGATTATGTGTAGCCAGTTATCTTGCTGAACTCTACTGCATGGTAGGTAATGTCAGTTTTTAGGAGAAAGAGTTTATACTTAGGTGTTTTGGCCTTTGCTTCAGTAGAGGTGATTATTTTGTAGCCAAGTCTACTTGATAATGGCATTCTAGATGTGACATTACTGTTTTAGTAGACGCTTTAAATGGTTTTCACTTTAACCATAATGAAGAATGCAGAATGAGGCACAGATTTCAGGGGCTTTGCAGCAATAAATAGGGCATGACGTGCCTTAGGAAAAGAATGTAAAGGAAGAGGGCATGTGAAGAATTTTCTTCAAGTTAAATGATATACACATGATATTTTGAGATTTTGATTACATTGATAGTACACAATTCTAGGTAGAATAGTAAAACGAAAAACTTAAAGACATGTAAAGATTACTAAATTATTTATGGTAGCAAATCTCAAATGGTTACTACCATTAAGGGCTACTGTGTTAGAGGGTTGCACTATTCTGTTACCAACTTTGATTTCTATGTCTAAAACATTTTTTAGTAGAAATGTCAAGAACTTAAAACCGTGTGCCAGACCACACACAGTTATTATTTTTTGGCAGCTATTGTGTTGTATTTTACATTCTTTAGAGGACTTTTAAAATATATTTAACAGTAACTGTAATAGGTAAAAATTGATACGATTAATTCTCTTCTGGTAGTTTACTCTTCTTCAAATAATAGGTACCAACATGTTTAAAATACTGTATGTATTTTAGACAAATCATTCTTGATTGATGACTCCCCCCTCTGTTACTTAGGAACATATATGTGTTCTATTAACTTAATTGGATACTGTTAAGTATTTCTTATTTTTGGCACATAGAAAAGATAGTTAGAACATGGAACTTTGATTTTGGTATAGATGAAGAGGGAATGATGGGTAAATTTCCTAGGTTTATATGAATTCAGAGTGTGTATGTATGTTGAAATAATCTGCTTTTACAGAGATGGTGCTGTAATCCATTACCTAGGCATTTATTAGCTGCTTAGCATAATATTAGTAAAATCTTCTTAAAAGGAGTGTTTGATACAGTTTGGGAAGTTGACTGTTAAATTCATTTAATTATTTTACAGCATATGTAGTATACTGAAATTATTAGTCTATTTGTGTGTGTAGAAAAGATGAGAACTGAGTTAAAATAGACTAATTTGTACTGAAAAGAGAAAGTATATTTATTTTTCTGTTTAAACTTTACTCCATAGTAAGATTTCTCCCAGAAAGAAGCTTAGCATTTTGAGGCATAAGTATCTTACTTTGTAATGCCACAGACACACTTAATGCCAGTATTCAGGTTTTGCCCTTTCATAAACTCAGCAGGGCCTTCTAATGGCTTTTTGAGTTTTAAATTATGAGCAGATTAGACCAACTTCCTGTGCTCTTGGATTTTATTTAAAGAGCAACCACTGAGAAAGAAAAACTCTGATTGTTCTCTTTTGCTTTGCTTCATAAATGCCTAGAAACTCATTTGAAGAATATTCCTACCTCATTAGCTAGTCAAAATGCTGTGATTGATCTATTCTACACAATGTGTTTAGAAACAAAAACTTAGGGGGAAAAATGAAAGAAAGTACATCCTGGCTTGGCTACTGAGGGGAAAAGAAAAAGAATTGAAAAATTTGTGTTTTTGACAAAGTATGGTAGTAGAGTTCTATGAACGTTTGAAATTTTAAAAACTGCTGATTAATATCTAGGTATGTCTCCTGAAATTCATAGTGGGTCACTTTTTATGGAAATTAGTAACAATGAAACACTCAAAAGTTTTTTTAAAAGTGTTTTTCCAGGTAAAGTCTAGTGTGAACACGCACATAGTCACAAATATGTAATTCTGTAATTGTGGAATGCCTGTATGCTTTGTTTAGTACATCTTCCATGGAGATGTCAATGAATATATTACTACACTTGTGGATATTTTAAATGTTGAAATAAAAATTTAAAAAATGTAAAAAAAAACCATTACAAAGATCATGTCAGGGTGGACATTTTTATGTCCTTTTAAGAAGAAAGTACTCAAGGAACTCTGGAACCAACTCCTGTGTTGACATGGGAGCTTTCTTATAGCCACAGGCTGCTAACTGGGCCTCAGTTTCTTCACTTACAAAATGGGGTTGATGATGGTCCCTAACTTATAGATTTATTGTGAAAACTAGGTCAGGAGAGTCAGACACTGCCTAGGAATATGCCTGGTGATACTAAGCACTCAGCCTGTCAGGTGTGTCATTCTTCTCATTTGGGGAGAAAACAAAAGATTGTGTACATACTATGTCAATCTTTACATGTGAATAATTAAACATAAGGGAACTGAGTAGAAGAGAATATGCAACAGAATTAGTGTTTTGATGGAATTTGAGTGGAATTTTGTTTTGATAAATTTTTAATGATATTCTTATGTTTACAATAAATACATACATGTATGAATTTTTTGGTTCCCATTTTCTATATATCAACAGAGAATTTACTTCCATTAGAAATGTAGCTGTTAGCAGTGGAAATGTAGGAGTTAACAGTTGCTAGGCTATACTGTTAGCAGTCCCAATAATATATTTTTATGTTTATCCAAATCTTCCAATATCTATTTGCTGGTATTAATTAGATGAACAATCTGTGTGACTAAATGTGATATTTAAGAATGTGCTTAATTCCGAAGGGGAGGAGCAATTTTCTGGAGGTGGCATTTTGTGAAAAATGAGAAAAAGCCACTAAATGGATAACCATGCAAACTATTGCAAAGAGATGATTTTGTGGTTGTTCCACATGTGTTATGATAAAAGATGAACATAAGCACCATCTTTGATAGGAATTTTTCATCTATAAATGGTTAATATTATCAACTTTATAACACTGTTTGAGCTTGAAATCAACAAGCCAGTAACTGCTTTATGAACTTGATTTATCTGTCTTAAGGCAGCATGCGTACTCATTTTTATAACATTCAGAAATAGGTTTCCTTTTAAAAATGATGAAAGCTTGCTTGGGTATGTGAAAAAAGTAAACAAGTATATTACTGAGCAATTAAACACATACTTAGGTGTCCTGAAAACAGGTCTAGAGTTGACTGGAGAAATCTGAAGTAGTTCAGTAGTTGCAGTTAAATAGTGTAATACATCAGTGATGAAATCACTGATTTACTAATTCAAATCAAAGTTCTACTCTTGAAGTATTTGCATATTTAGATTCCTTCTCCTAATGAAGAAAGGCTGTTTTTGCTTTTAACACCTTTGATAACAAATGTGTGGGTTTTCCCACACCAACAGTTTTCCAACTGTGTCTCATGATTCAGTTCAGTTCTGACATTAACCACCTGCATTGAGTGTGGGCTACACAGGACTCAGGCACAGAAGGTCCTCAGGGCAGATGTTGTCCCAAGCCCCAGGCTGCTCTGTGCTTCTGACCAACTGACTGGTAGCCAGGGGCTCCCGTCAGGGTGGACAGTTTGCTAGAAAGGCTCTCAGAGCTCAGAAAGGCACTTTACTTACATTTACTCATTATGATAAAGGATATTATAAAGAATACAAATAGATAACCAGTTGAAGAGGGTGTAGGTTGAGGTCTGGAAAGGTCCTATTCACTATCCTTGTTGTGTGTGGGATGTCCCACCTCCTGGTACAGAAATGTGTCAAACAACCAAGAGGTTCTCTCAACCCCCTCACTGAGGGGACGTAATGACGGCTCCATTCCATAGGCATACTTGACTTAATCATCAGACATTGGTAAGTGAACTCAACCCCCAGATTCTTTCTCCTCTCTAGAAGTCTAGGGTAGGACTGAAAGTTCAGGCCATCTAATTCATGATTGATTTTTCTGGTGACAAATCCCTTAGAGGATCCCAAGAGTCACCTTATTAGTGTAAGCTCAGAAGTGGTTAACAGGGACTTCTTATGAACAACAAAAGACACTCCTATTACCCTCACCATTCAGGTAATCACAAGGGTTATAGGAGTTCTATGCCAGGAACTGGAACAAAGACCAACTATGTATTTCTTATCATACCACAAAAAGTTACAGGTAAAATTGTAAGCACATCTATAGATACATAGATTTAGGCTTACATCTTAGTTTAAACCTTTAGTAGCTCTATAATCACCTACCTTTATAAGATTATCAATATCTACCTTGCACAATTGTTGCAAATATTGTAAAAACGGAAAATACTTAAAAGATTATGCATCTTTAATCACAGATATATTATAAACAATTAACAAAATAATATGACAACATAGATATATACTATGCACATATATGATAATATAAACAAAACAAGATGACACACAAAATATATGTGTGTATAACATATATAACGATACACAGTACCAACAATTTAGTAACTGGGTTTGATAAATAATGAAAGCTAAAACAAACATTTTCTCTTCATTTTGGTCTGGAAGCATTACATGAACACACGCATTTCATTTCAGATTCCCACCTACCTTGAGCTTGAATGATAGTAGAATAGAAATGACATTTCAAATATCTTGCCCTTCAAAATCAATTTTGAGATGCTGCAACTCTTTCTTCTTCCTCAAAAATGACTGGAGTCTCTAAATTTGCCCCCGTTTCCCACGAGGCCACAGCAATTCTGGAACACAGTGTGTCTGAGAGCATTCTTCACATCCTTGTTCCTCAGCGTGTAGATCAGTGGATTCAGCATGGGGGTGACCACGGTATAGAAGAGCGCGATGAACTTGCCCTGCTCGTGGGAGTTGCTCTTGGCTGGCTGCAGGTACATGAAGATGATGCTCCCGTAAAACAAGGACACGACTGCCACATGGGAAGAGCAGGTGCTGAACGCCTTTCTTTGTCCTTCTGCTGACCTCATCTTCAGCACAGCCCGGGCAATGTGTCCATATGAGACCAGGATGAGACCCAGAGGCAGGACAACGAAGATGAAACTGGCCAGGTACATCTCTACCTCATTGAGGCTGGTGTCCACACAAGCCAGTTGCATGATGAGGGGCATCTCACAGAAGAAGTGGTCAATACGATTGTTGCCACATAGTGGCAGGAGCATGGTGAGTGTGGAGCCCACCATGCTGGTGGTCAGGCCCCCTAGCCAGGAAGTGAAGGCCAGCCCAAGGCACAGCCGTGGATGCATGACAACTGTGTAGTGGAGTGGCCTGCAGATGGCAGCATAGCGGTCGTAGGACATGACAGCCAGGAGGACACACTCAGTGGCCCCCAGCCAGTGGGAGACGTAGAACTGCACCACACATCCTCCATAGCTGATGGTTTTCTGGGGTCCCCAGAGGTTGACTAGGAGTTGCGGGACGATGCTTGTGGTGAAGCTGATGTCCAGGAAGGACAGGTTGGCAAGAAAGAAGTACATGGGTGTGTGCAGACGCACATCTATACGGGAGACCAGAATGATGGCGGCATTGCCTAAGATAGACACCACATAGAACCCCAGGGCAGCCACGAAGAGGACCGGTTCCAGTGTGGGTCGTGTGGAGAAGCCCAGGAGCACAAACACATCTGGAGAACTCCTGTTGCTTATTTCCATCATCACCTGCAGCAGTGGGTGGGGCAAGGAGGCCACCTGTGGACAGGAGCCCAGGACACAAAGTGACCACATCAGTTCCTAACCATGAAAAACATACTGGATGTACAGGTGCTATCAAAGCTATGGCCAGTTAGGAATGTGTGATAAAGGACTTGGGAGCATACACAGCATGGTGGGAAAAGGACATCCACACTTGACACTTTTCACTGATTTTAAATTGAAATATCACTTATTCTAGCACCATGGATTCATTAAATGTGTAGTGATGAAGTATTAGTTGGGTAGAGGGTGGTGTTTCATGTGACGAACCGTTTGCACAGGCATTAAATTTGCATCCTCTCAAATCACAGGATCGTGATTTTGCTTCGCCATTAAATATATCCAGGTTTTCATCACCTCTCACCACCTCTGGTAATACCATGCTGGCCCATCCTGCCATCATTTATCCCTGAACTTACCTAATATTCTAACTTGCTTTCTCTGTGTTCCCCTTCCAAGTATTCTCAACAGAGTTTTACATCAAGATACAATACAACCTTATTTGTCTGCTGCTCGGCACCCCATTGTCTTGGTTCAAGGTTCGCAGTCACTGTTTGCCATAACTGTAGTGCTTTGCTCCCAAGATAGCCGCACATTCACTTTCTCACATCTTTCAGGTAATTTTTTTCAAAAGCTGCCTTTTAACTTGTGCCCTTTCTCATTGTGTTATATAATGTCAATGACACTCCCCCCTTTCTACTTTTCTTGCTGCATTTCTACTCATAGTACTTACCACATTACAACAAATGCATTACTTGTCTAGATTATGCTATTACCTGTCTCATCAGATTATCAGTTCCATGGAGCCATGATCCTCTGTGCACTCTGTTTACTCTGGGTCCCCCGTGGCTAGCCTGGTGTCTAATACACAGGAGGCACTCAGTCAACATCCACAGATGTACAATCAGGAGCACATTGAAGCAGTTCTTAGAATGGCCTGGGGTCTGGGTACATGTAGGATTGGCATAGGATAGTAGCCTGGTTGAAGGGCACCCAGCATAGCCTCACAGTCACGTTGGCAGGAAAGAACTCTTGGTACAGCTAGTGGCATGCAGAGGAGGGGCTCAGACCATTCTTCAGTCTCACACATATGACATCAAACAAATGGTGCCTAGCAGGGACATGATGAGAATTCAGATGATCTTGTAGGGGAAACTGGGAAAGCTCAGGCTTTGCCAGATGCTCCTGAAAACCTCTGGGGCCCTTCTTTGCAAAAATATCCTACCCTGTATTTTAAACAGAAGAATCAACTTACTGTAGAGTTGACTGAGGCATGGGGGGAACAGAATGGCTCTAACTTTAACTGCCAGTTCTTTTATAGTCCCAAAGAGTAAGGCTCACCTGCAACTGGAAGTTGATGTATATTCAGTGTTTCAAAGTACATTTTACATTACACATCAAATACATCAGACATAGTGGAATCTGAGAAAGTCAATCTCCTAGAAGTTGAAAGTAGAGTAGTGGTTACCACACGCTGTAGAGAGAAGGCGGGGGGTAGGGGGGACAGGATGGGAGATCTAGATCAGTGGCATTGGGAGGAGAGAAGCTTTGGGGAATTTTTTTCCCTATTGGATAATTATAATTTCATTGTAAGGTATGCACAGAATTGTTTCCTTTTATGAATACAAGATTATTTTTTATTTGTATAGTGTTTTGTTTGATAAGAGGAATAAGATCTGGTGTTCAATGGCACAGCAGGATGAATATAACTCAAAATAATGCATCAGAGATTTCAAAATAGAAATGAGGAACTTGAATGTATTCACCATAAAGAAACAATAAAAGTTCCAGGCAATGGATATGGTAATTACTTTGTTAATCTCTACTCAAAGTACACATGAATCAAAAGATCACAGGATACCTTATATATATGTACAACTATTAGGTATCAATCAAAACATTTTTAATGGAAAAAATACATGCCTGTCTTTCACTGTGCATGTGTCAGTCTTTCACTTTCATTTCTACACAGAAATGGGGCTCAGAGAACTCTAGCATTTACCCAAGACGGAGAAAATGTGCAAATGTCTTCAAGAGATGGGGCCAATGAAGTCTCTCATGAGACACTAGTTCAGTAGAATCTCAGAGGAGAGAGACCTTTCTGATGATCTGACTTGTTCATAGAAATATTAAGTGTTGTACCCAAAGCCCAGAACTGCTCAGAGGTACAGGAGCTACACCCAAGATGCTCAGATTCTTAGTACAAAAATAACCTCTTCAGCAAAGGGAGAGGTTTGCTCACCCACAAAGATTCACTAAACTCAACAAAAACTCACTCTCTAGCACGTGACCCTCTCCCAAGTACTGTGCCGTTTACCACAGAGATGACATGGTGACAGTTGTAGAAATGTCAGGAGTCCAATTTTATCTGAGGTAACCACACAGTCACAAACTACCTGCATGTGGCAACCTACGTAAATACTGAAGGTCACAGGAAGAGAAAATTAGGTCTTTTAAATGGGTCAGTACTCATCAGCCTTAACTGATTTACCAGAAATCTGTGATCCCTGTTTAACTACCATGAAAAACAAGCAAACCCAAGGATGTCACTTGCTGATCTTGAGCTAGCAGCAGCACCTCCTTTTATACAGGATGGAAATGTAGTTGTAAAGTAGGCAATACTTGAGGATAAATAATACTCATTATTTCAGCACATGTAGCATTAAAAATAAGTCAGCCAAGAAATTTTAAAGCTCCTCGAATGTTGGAAATCTCCAAGTCTGTGGCAGCAGACATACTGTATTCTGTTCAGCACATGTCTAAAAGACACATTCTTGAGTCTGTAAATGAGAACATATTTGAACTAGAAAAAGCATTTAACTTTTCCTAAGACTAGCCAAGGAGTGAGGATGGCTGACAGTGTTTGCAGAATGGGAAATATAGGATGACCCACAAGGAAAAAGTGTTCCATAAAGCCCTTAGGGTCATAGAAAATCTGTTTTATCCCCTGGAGCATTCAAGAGGGAGACAGAAGATGATGATGTTTATCAGGGGAGTGGCATTGGGAGCAGGGAAGCTTTGGGGATTTTTTCCCTATTGGATAATTATAATTTCATTGTAAGGTATGCACAGAATTGTTTACTTTTATGAATACAAGATTATTTTTGATTTGTATAATGTCAAACATTATATACAGAGAACAAGAATTAAGTATCTTCATGCAAGGATTTATTGTGTAGTGGAGGAGATGGTCTGAAATATTTGCTCATTATACTAATTTTGGCACATGCTGCTAGAGACTCTATCGATTTGCCTATTTTAGATATTTCATGTAAATGAAGTCACAAAATATGTGGCTTTTATATCTGGTTTATTTCACTTAGTATGACGTTTTTAAGGATTATTCGTGTTGTTGTCTGTTCCAGTAATTCATTTTTTATAGCTGAATAATATTCCATTCTGTTTATCAACAGATAAATTCCATTTATTTGTCCATTCCATTTACCAACAGATAAATAAGCCAAAGGCTTATGACACTAGTTATACATTTGGGTTATTTCCATTTGGCAGTTGCTATGAATGCAGCTACTAGAAATATTCACTGGTAAGTTTTTGTTTGAGTATCTATTTTCTTTTGGGTATACATGTAAGAATGGAATTGCCAGGTTTTATGGTCATTCTATGATTACATTATTGTGTACCTGCTGTACTTTCCACAGTGGCTAAGACATTTTACATTCCTCTAAGCAATGTGTGATCCTCTTTCTCCACATCGTCACCAGCACTTTCTGTTTTCCGCTTTCCCTTTCTTTCTTCTTGAGGTACTGGGGATTGAGCCCAGGGCCTTGTGCATGTTAGGCAAGTGCTCTATCACTGAACTACATCTCCAGCCTTTTAAAAAATTTTTTTTGAGACAAGGTTTTGCTAATTTGCCCAGGATGGCCTAGAACTTGTGATCTTCCTTCCTCAGCGTCCTTTTTAGCTAGGATTACAAACATGTGACATTATGCTTGGCTCTTTTCTTTTCATGTTCATTGTAATGGGTTTGGAATGGTATCTCATTGTAGTTTTGGTTTATGTTTTCCCAGTGACTAATAATGTGCATTTAAAAATATGTTTATTGATCACTTGCCTTTCTTCTATACAAGTCTATACAAGTTCTATACAAGTTCTTCAACCAGTTTTTACTTGGCTTGTCTTTCTGTTGTTGAGATGTAAGAGTTCTTTTTGTGTTCTGAATACCTTATGAGAAATATGATTTGAAAATATTTTCTTTTACTCTTTTGATGATATCTTTTGGTGGACAAAAGTTTTCAATTTTGGTGAAATTTAATGTATCTGTTTCTTTTCTTGTGTTGCTTGCATTTAGAAAACCATTGTCTAACCCAATTCATGAGACTAACATGTAGATCAATAAAAAAGAATTAGAGAGCCGGGCTTGGTGGCGCACGCTTGTAATCCCAGCATTCGGGAGGCTGAGAACAGAGGATCCGGGTTCGCGGCCAGCCTCAGCTACCTAGTGAGGCAGTGAGGCACTCCGCAACTTAGTGAGACTCAGTTTCAAAATAAAGAATAAAAAATAGGGCTGAGGGTATAGCTCGGAGGTAGAATGCCCCTGAGTTCAATCCCCAGTACCGCAAAAAAAAAAAAAAAAAAAAAAAAAAAAAAAAAAAAAAAAAAAAAAAAAAAAAAAAAAAAAAAAAAAAAAAAAAAAAAAAGAATTAGAGTACAGAGATTAAACCTAATCATCTAAGTCATTTGATTTTTAACAATGTGTCAGTGGAGAAAGTGTAGTCTGTTCAATAAGTAGTTCTGAGACAACTGGACATATAATAAAATTGGACCCTCTACCATCCCCACAGAAATTAACTCAAAGAAAATCAAAGAGCAAATGCAAGCGCTAAAAACTGTAAAACTCTTAAAAGAAAACAGAGTAACAAATATTGATCTCCATAGTGGTTGTTCTAATTTACTGGTCCATTCAATGTGTGCATATGTACAAACTCATCAAATTGTATATGTTAATGGTATTATTATTTTTTGCATATACAGTACACCTCAGTAGATATGGGGAAAAAAGAAAGCTGTCTTTGAAAACATCTGTATTTGTATGGAAAGACATATGTACAAAAATTAATTTCCATATTGGAAAATTTTAAACTACTGGGTATGTTTATGTGTGCACAGAGCAGACTAATGGATACATCAAAATTCTCTAGGGAGTGTGAAAGTCCCAACATGTAGAAATGATTAATGTTTGAGGTGATGGAGGTGCTGATTACCCTGGTTTGACCATTATACATGGTATACATGAATTGAATTATATTCTTCCACATAAAGATATACAAATATCATGTCTCAATAAAAATTGTAAGAAAAAATAATCCATGGGATTATTTTTGGGTACTAGGATTCTGGGATTTTTATAATGTTTTTATTTTTTCTTGTTTATTCTTTCTAGATTTTCCCCTACCTAGCATATAATAGCTTAATAGACCAACAACACATTTTCCTACCTGTCTAGCTTGAAAACACAGTGAGATGATACTTCTTACTATCAGGAAAGTGATATATGTCTCTTTCAGGTAGATGAAACATGAACTTGTTGGAAGGCAAGAGACAAAGTAAAGAGACCAAACAGAGGAGCAGATGAGTAGGAGATACTAATAATGAAGACAGTTGTAGTTTAGAGATGACCTAAGGTAGGTAAATCAAGGCACTGCCTTTGAAAGAATAGGAGGCGATTATTTTTCTCCATGGCACTATAAGTCTGCATGAAGTTGAATATCATACCATTTATTGTGCTCTGTCAATAATAATAGTCACCACCATGGTAGATTAATTTACAGCTTAGCTAAACTCATTTCTACCTACATCCCATTCACTCTATAGATGAAGAATGTGACTTCTAGGAGGTTCATTGTTAGGCTTCCGCAGTGGAACTGAAGTCTTTTCTCGTTCAGCTCATGCTCATGTGGGGTGGAGATGTTCAATAGACTGGAGACCTTTGGTATAACCACAGCTCTGTCATTCAGGGTGGAGGCACCTGTTTAATTGAGCATTTGGGATTGATGAGTTTATTTGTAAGAAATGAGAGTAAGACAAAGAATGATTTATGACTGTGGGTTTCAAGTTTCAGCAGGTAACAGGAGAACTCCACTCCCAGGATTTCCAACTAAGTAGATCTGAGGTGGGAGTTTGGAGTTTGCATTTCTCACCCTTTCTCAGAGGTGTTGCTGCTGCCAGCTAGGGACCACAACTGCAGCACCCTGGCAAGGATCCTTACTACCGCAGGGACTGCCAGGAGTGGCATCCCCTGGGAGGGAGCTTGTTACAAAGGCATAATACCAATTCATTGGAAAGAGTCAGAATCTGCATTTAGACAAGATTTTTGGATGATTTGCTTACATGAGAAACTTTGGAAGTAGTGCTCAGGTCCATAGGTTATCAGATATGACTTCAGTAAATCATAAATCTGAAACAAGGCATGTGACACTCAGACTTCTAAAATATTTTCTCACACTTATGATCAACAAATAAAATAATAATGCAAAATGTAGAAGTTATGATGAAGCACTTCAGATCCCTGAGGTCTGCCATTGGTTAACTTTGGTTAACCTTACCCAGTCCTGGTGTCTGCACTGGGGTAGAGAAGAGTTGGAATAGATGAGCGTACAGTTTCTGAACCCAGAAAATTGACTTTACCTTGGTTGAAAACTGAAGGAAACCAGCTACCTGTGGTGCACACCCTCCAGGGCAAGATGCCGTGAATAAGCAGTTTCCTTCCCCTGGCAGCAACGGCTCATAGTCAGCTGCTAGCTAATCTACACTGATACTGTGGCCTGACATTATCGTTACCACCAGCTTGTGCTCTGTGGCTCTGACGGGCGTGTGGGGCGGAAGTGGAGGGCTGGATGGTAGGGAGGGTCTGTCAGGCTCTGCATCCTTCCTCCTCTCCCTGATGGCCTTGGAGTTGACAACCAGAAGAAAAACAATGGCTTTAAAAAAAAATTACCTCAAATAACCTCAATAACCTTCTGTTGTCATGCTCCTTTCCCTCTTTCTTTCCCCTTTGTGTTTGGAAATATCAGACCTCTGAGAAAAGGACATTGATGTGTGATGTGATTTGCATGGCCAGAACCACTTAATTTTTATTATTTTTTTATTTTACTAGGAAGGTTTTTTTACTTTCTGTGTTTGGAAGAAAACAATCGTGAATATTATGAAGTCTCAGATATTTTAGGGATAGGTAAATGCCTACTCTGCAATCCTGGAATTTCCTCAAAACAAAGTGAACCCAGAGTGTTAGATTTACTCTGTCATATGTCAACCTGATTTTCCCTCCATACTATGTGTCTGTCTCTCGCTCTCTTTCTCTTTCTCTCTCTCTCTCTCTCTCTCTCTCTCACACACACACACACACACACACACACACACACACACACACACTGGCGCATGCGCCTACGCATGCGCATGCCTCTTCCCCTCCCCTTCAGAGCCATTCCTGCCTGCTCATCATGCTTGGTGCCCTGGCAGCCCTCTGCTCTCAGGAGCACAGCCAGTGGTCAGATGTAGCGCGCAGCTTGACACATCTTGCTTGGCATTGCTGTGGTCAAGACTTCCCAAGTGGAGTGAACCTGAGAGCTGAGAAGCAGAGTTCACAAGAGGATGGGAAATTGTCTTCCAAGAGAGCTCAGGTGAGTCCTGGCTCTGGACAGAGAAGGAGAACAGGGTAAGGGGGCTGGGTGTTTGCATTTGTAGGTTGGGGCCAAGCTATGCTTTAGAAAAGTTAGATCCCAAGACAGTACCCTTTGAGAGTACGTGGTGATTCCTCTTGCCTTACTGTGGAACCCTATAGGTTGCCAGATATAGAAAGTAGAAAGCTTGGGTGATGAGTCAAATTTGAATTTCTGAATGAGCCAGGTATCTTTTTAAAATTGCAAGCATGCCTCATGCAATGTTTTGGGCATTATTGTGTGGTTCATACTTATACTAAAAGTGATTCATCATTTATCTGAAATTTAAGATTGACTGTGAATACTGTACTTTATCAGGCAAGATTCTATTGTCACTTGAATCTTTCTACTCCTCTTCTTCCCTACCTTGAGTATAGGACTTACCTTCCCATCCACCAGCTGTATGGACCTGGTATGAGAACAAAGTGAGGTTCTTAAAAGAGATAACTGCAAAGTGTGCTTTTGATTTGAAGGATCTTTTTTTTTGTTTTTTTTTCTCTGTACTGGGGATTAAACTCAGAAGCATTCTACCCCCAAGCTACATCCCCAGTCCTATTTTTATTCTTTATTTTGAAACGAGGTCTCACTAAATTGTGGAGAGCTTCACTAAGTAACTGATGCTGGCCGCCAACCTGGATCCTCCTGTCCCAGCCTCCCAAGTACTGGGATTACAAGCGTGCACCACCACCCCTCACTAGGATGCTTTTTGGGGGGGGGGTGATTTTTAATCTTGCAGTCTTCTAATGTCTTATATGTTGTAGAACAGATCTAGATAACAGGTGGTGTTGTTATTACATTTTGCTTAATCCTAAAGAATTGGCTTTACAGAATCCCACTCTCCCAAAGCCCTTCCAGACAGTCTTATGTGAATTGTGACTCTATTAATGTGCCCAAGGCAAAACCCAGTCACGTTGCTCCTGTGTTCTGATGGACGCATTCACTCCCACTAGCTGCCGCCTAACCTATTCTATTTTGACCACTCCCTTCTTGCACTGTCCTTGCTGTGGCCATTGTCTCCATCACCCAGCTCCCTCCCAGCTAAGTGTATCCTACCTAAGAGTGAGTCTGTCAAAGGCACATGTTGAGAGCCCTTGTGCCTTCCTAGAGCTTAGCACAAAGCAGGGATCTAAAGAATGCGTGCCTACTTAGATACACTTTTCAGCCCTTTTGACCTCAAATATGTTATATGCATCTAATACACCGGCTAGTGTTTTAATGTCAAGTGAATGCCTTGGCTGACAGATCTCTTGCTCCAAAGTTAATTTTCTGTCATGTTTACTTGTTAAAATATTTATTCTGCAGTGCTCTGGTCTAATGCTTCTTTTTCCTGCCTGTTGTCAATAACTATTCTTGTTGACACTTTTAGACATCTATGACATAGAATACATTCAATCTAGTGCCATGATTCTACATGTACATGTATTCTATATTGTGGATTATTTGTCCACAAGGACAATGCTTTTCTGTTCTTTGAAATCTCTGCAGAAATAAAGCTCTAAAAAGTGTTTCAGTTTGGGTTGAAGAAGCACATATAATTCTCACTGCAATCAAGGGAAGCAGGGGATAAAATGATTTCCTTTGGAATATTGAGATTCACAGGAGCTTTCGGTTTTTCATTTTCCTCCCTCTTTATTTTGTTAAAATATTCTCATTTAGATCTGGTATCATGTTATGTTAGGGTTGTCAGCCTCTTTGGAAGGAGCTATGGGCTTATCATGGAAGAAAAAGTATCTCTGGAAGAGGGTCCAAGGTGATTGCAGTCATGGAGGTGGTGGTGGTAGTGGTGGAACTTAACTCAAGACGAGCAGGTTCCTTGATATATACTCTAGAAAAAGATTTCAGTGCCTGTCAATAGAGGCATAGAGATTTATTTAGGAAAGTAAGAAATATGCTTTTAAGGGAGAATGCAGGCCATCTCGAGAAGAGAGATGCATTTTGGAGGTTCCAGGCTCCTGTTTTAAAGGAAGCTTGGTGACGGGTGGGCATGGGAAGGCATGTGAGGATGACATCAGTATTGGGATCTCAATGGCTTATGGTGGACTGCTCATTTTCAGGATCCTTAGGCTAATTAGGTCTTCATTATCTTATTAATAGATAACAGTGAAAAATCCTCTAAATTATAGGTCTCTCCAAATATCCTATCTCTTTTTGCTTAAACTATTTGATGGTGTGATAATTAAAAGTATACAAGGTAGACTCACAGATCTCCGAGAAATTTAAGAGTGATGGGCCTGGGAGCAAGACTGGCTTGGGGAGTGACAGTTCTGGGAAAGATTACAGATCCTTAGATTAAAAGTATATTTCCTCTCCTTCTTTTATGTCTCCTTCCCGCCAATGTTTTATTTCTTCTATCCTATTTCAGACTTCTCTTACTTTATAAAAATTAAAGCAGTAAGAGGATACAGACTCCATTCAACCATGCTGTAAATGAAAACTTCCAGACTCAGAGAGACAGAGTGTGTTGGTTGGCTAAAATCCATGGTTGCAAAGATGCCTTTTCCTTCTCCTCTTCTTTACTGGCTTTCTGCTTAGGAATCTACACTCCACTTTGGGAGAGATCTGGATTTCAGCTCTATTTTAAAATCTGGGCAGATGGATTAGGAACAGGGAGAATGTTGCTTCAGGAGGTCTCGTGGTTGACATTTGTAAGTGAAGCCCCCACAGCCCCAGCATCTTTTCTCTATTCTTCATGACCACACACTTCAGCCAGACTCAGCAGGACCGAAGCTCTCAGGGCTTAGCAAGTGGTCAACTTGCACTGAAAGCAAATAGCTGCTGCTGATTGTCTCAGGCTTTCTCTCTGCCAGGCACAGCATTAGGGAGCTCGCAGCAGTCTCTTATGACATTTTCAGAACTACTCTGTGAGGTGGTTGTTCTTGTTACTTCCTGACTATAAACTTGGAAAAAATCAACATTAAATATGAAACATACCATATCTTTGGATGTATTTATTAAGTGGTCTTGAGAGATAATTTATTCCAAGAAAAATAGGGAAGTGCTTCATGATTTAGAGAACGTGGAGAGGTGGGTTAGCAGCATTGCTTAAAGATCATATACAATCAGAGAACAATTTTATTAAAAAGTAAATTAGATACTTTTTCCAGCTTTACTGAGGAATAATGGGCAAATAACAACTGTATATATTTAAGATGTAAGTACAACGTGTGGATAGTGTATACCTTGTGAAGTGGTCACTCTGTTAGGCTAATTAACATGTCTGTCACCTCACTTAATCACCATTGTTCTGTGTGGTGAGAACACTTGTGGAAAGCTTGTGATGAAAAAGCTCTCCTACAAAATGGGAAAGTTGGAGAGGGGAGTGGAAAACTGCAGCGTGGGTTGATGGGCACTGGGAAATGCCTTCCCTGAGTATTGCTAGAAAGCAGTTTCATAGCCTGAAACACTTTATGTGCAAACATGCACAGAAGCAGGAAGATAAACCAGTGTTGGGATGTGACGAAGAGAGAGGGGCCCTCATCTTGGATGCGTTCTGATATAGAGACCTTTTGTATAATATTCACAATCATGGTCAAATCTCGATTAGTAATTACTTAATAGTGTAGATTGCAAATCAGACAAAACTTGAGAGGGAAAAGACTACTCAAAAGAAATACTGCCAGGAAAATGGAACGGTAGAAAGTTTGCGCAACAGCCACAGGCTTTGCCAGTCTGTTACTGACTTTAACTTTAGCCATGTCAGTCCAATGATTTGTCTGACTTTGATAATCATGCTTGATTATCAAAAAGATGACTGATGTAAAACAACAAGTGTGACATGCGAAGAGGAGCTTCCTGAATGCAGGGCAAGATTGCATCTCCCCATCTCTCTGTAAATGGCCACACACAGCGGTATCTTGAGAAACTGAGCCTGACTCACCGGGCCAAGGCTGGCAGCCTCCTGCTCTCAGGCATGTGTGTGAGCTGCTGCCTGGCTTGGGGTCATTGGAGAAGCTGCATCTTTGCTGCCTTCGCTCTTCCTGCCTTGTGACCTCACCCTGAGTCTCCTGGAGATTCAGGAAATTTTCATGCCTGATTATCATAAACCCCAACTCTGGAGCCTCTCTGATTATTAATTACAAGACCAAGCAAATAAAAGCTCAGACTGTAATCATATTGTCCCATCTCAGGCCGGGGCACATTTCTGAAATGTATTTGTGACTACCCGTCAGTGCTTCAGTGCTGAAAGATAGAAAAGTTTGGCAAAAAGGAAAGATTTCAGTGGTTGGGAAAGCTGGAAAAAGAGATGAAGAAGTTTGGAGAGTGGTATTAATCTCTCTTTTTTCCCTATGTGCTTCCTTCTAGTTGCCTGGGAAAGACTAAAAAGAAGATCAGGAAGGAAAATCTAGGTGTGAAAAGAAAATGGTAAGAGCAGAACATGTCTCTCTGAGATTTACTTCCAGAATCTGTCACCAGAACTGCCACCTCTTGGGTCACAATGATAGAGTGTTTTGGAGATCATCTTTGTGACTGGCAGCAGGTTAGACAGTTACTATCTGAACAAGCGAGATGAGGTATCAGTGCATATATATACTTTTTCTTTCTTATTGGCAATTTAAAGAACTGCAGGAATGTCAGCTGGAATGAAGAAAGTTTGTTTTCAGTTGACTGCTTGCTGTGGGCACACTTTCAACCCGTTCCTTGTGGAGTAGCCAGAATAATATATGGAAAGCATAATGTTGGCTTTTTTATTCTTTAAGCCACCCAGCCCCACCTCACCTCTGGGCACTGGCACATGCTGCACTACTGTTTTTCTTTAAATATTATTTCCATGCTTGGACTGGTGGATGGTGTCTCTTGGAGAAGCTGGGTCTCATGCCTTCCTTGAAAGACCTGTCCAGGCAGACAATGATGGGATTTTGCTTCTGTGCTCCATGGTTTTCTGGCACTGTATCCTACTTATATTTGCTGTGGCCTTGTCCTCAACTTGTAACGCTATATGCTATTTCAGCTTTTAATAGTCTGTCTCCCTTTATAGAGCACCTGCCCTTTAAGGCACTAACCAGGTCTGTTTGATTAGTATATATCTGCTTCCCAATTCTTACATGACACTCAATGGAAAAAAAGAAAACGTAAATAAAATTAGCCAATATCTAGACCTTGATATCTTGCCCCAACTTAGATGAACAGAAACACTGTGACTTATTTGTTAACCACAAGTCTGTCATATCTTTGCACTCGACCCTCTTCCTAATCATGTCATCTTGAGGTCTTGGTTTCTGTCTCTGAGGGCCCCCTTCTTCCTTTTCATGGTGTGAAGGGTGGAGGATGGAGGGGGAGGTTCAAGTGTTTGTTGATGATATGAACCGATGTTTGCAGGCCCCAGCCATCTTTCTCACAAATATTTCACCTTTGCTTTCTCTGTGCAGAGTTGACTTGGTGTGTCAATGCTCATGGACAGTGGAATGGCTATACTTGTCCTGTGACACTCTTTACAGCTTGTAGCTGGAGAGAAAATAGCAAATGTCCAGTAACGTTATTGAACCAAGGTTCTTTTCTCAGGCTGCCATGAATCCACTCTGCAAATTGTCATTTAAACTGGGCTTTTCGCTGAAGCATTTAATTAGACATTTAATTTAACCATAAACTAGGTATTTTTAATATTTTTTAAATTGGTGCATTGTAATCATACATCTTTGTGAAGTACAAGCTGGTAGAGGTGTACAGGGACACAACACATTTAACCCTTCCCCAATTCCCCCTCCCCCCTCTCATGTTTGGTTTAGTGATTGATTTTGATATGTTTGTGAATGTACATCATGTGCATGAGGGTGTTTTCCCCTCTCCCCCTCTCATGACCCTCAGAAAGATTACCTTCTTTGCTCATCTAAGGTTTCTCCTTCTTCATGTAGAATCCCTCTTACATCCCACTTTCTCCCTAGCTTCTGCATATTAAGGAGAGCATATGATTTTTTACTTTTTGTGACTGACTAATCTCACTTAGCATAATGTTTTCCAGTTCCATCCATTTTCCAGCAAATGTCATGATTTTGTTCTTCTTTATGGCTAAGTAAAATTCCATTGTGTACATATCCCATAGTTTTGTAATCCATTCATCTGTTGATGGTCTTCTTGGTAGTTCCATAGTTTGGCAATTGTTAACTGTGCAGCAAAAACACAGATACACATGCATTAGTCTGGTAGTTTGGTTTCCATTCTTTTGGGTAGATACCCAGAAGTGGTATTGGTGGATCATATGGTAGGTTCATTCCCATTCGTCTGAGGATCCTCCATACTGTTTTCCAAAGTGGTTGCACTAATTTACAGTCCCACCAACAATGTATTAGAGTTTCCACTTCTCCACACCCTTGCCAGCATTTGTTGCTATCTGTGTTTTAAATGATTGGCATTCTAATTAGGGTTAGGTGAAATCTCAGGGTAGTTTTGATTTGCATCTCTCTAGTTGTTAATGGTGTTGAACATTTCCTCATACATTTAAAGTAGTTATTTAGACAAAGCTTTTGTTTCATCATGTCTAAAGTAAGGTCAGGGGGTGTGGCTCAGTGGTAAAATGCTCACCTGGCAGGTGGAAGACCCTGGGTTCCATCCCCAGCACAGCAATGAAAAACAAATAAGATAAAGTAAGGTCTGCCCTAGATGTTATTTTCTTTCTTTTATTTTTTTGTGGTATTGAGGATTGAACCCAGGGGCATTCTACCTCCAAACTACACCCCTGGTCATATTTTGTTATTTTTATTTTTAAACCTAAATCATCATTCTGATGACAATGATCAGGGATGTCAGGATAGACATCATTATTTCTCTCCATTTACTGAACCATTGTTGCATTAGATTAGTGAAGGGATCATCTAGTCCTAAATTTTCAGCAAGTTTATTTGCTAGGATTGTTAATCGTTGTAGAGCTAATATACTTTTTTCATGTCATCTGGCTAGTAGCATCTAATTGTTTATAGTTGTTCTTTCTGTAGCATTTTTAGTATAATTGATAAATCCACTTTAAATTTGAAAAACAAACAGCATACCATACATTTTCGAATATCCTGTCAATTAGTACTAATAATTTGCTTATTATAAGGCTTATCTACAAGTATCTGTCTTTTGTTTTTACATATTTGGCAGAGCCATTTGTAAATCAAGCATCTTGTTTCTCCTTTAGGTGTTCAGTGATCCTGGACTTGCAAAACCTCAAGAGGGACAGGTTTAGTTTTATAGCATTTTACAAAGACTCAGAAATTTTGGACATTAGTGCCTTATTATTTCTTCTGTGAGCCTAAAAGCAGAAGTACTATTATAAATTATAATGTAGAATATAAGGGGGAACCAAAATCTGAAGATATCTAGTTAAATTATGTGTGTGGTCTTTTAAACAACTTTATGAATATGGATCTTTTTACTCCAGAGTAGTACACTTGTTTTTGGTTAAACTTTCCTGCTGGTTATTCAAGACCAAGCAGGTAGCTCTATTTGGGGCCAACATAACTTTTTTTTTTTTTTGTGGTGCTGGGGATGGAACCCAGGGGCATTCTACCTCCAAGCTACAGTCCCAGCCCTATTTTATTTTATTTTTTATTTTGAAACAGGGTCTCACTACTTGCTAAGGCTATCCTTGAACCTTTGATCCTCCTGTCTCAGCCTCCCAGGTACTAGGATTAAAGGTGTGTGCCCAGCTCCAACATAACTTTTTATAAAATTATTTTACTGTTAAGGTCAGTAAAGGCTCCTCAGATTACTCTTAGGGACTTTGTGAGGCTTTTCCTTTATCAGTTGTGCCATCTGCCAGGATGAGTCATGTGTTGCTGACCACACGGCTTCCCTTGAAGCATTGGGGATGTTTCCCTCATCAATGACCCTCCTTTTAATGGAATATGCACTGGGCTCTGAGTCTCTGGGGTCCTCCAATTTCCCTGACTGGGAGGTGGGGGGACTTACCAGAATTTTCAGAGCCCTTAAGAGTCCTATCATCCCTGGGTCTTATTTGACCTTGGAGGGCAAGGGACAAAATATTGACTGTTTCTCCTTATCCCTTTTATTTCTTGATTGTTCTCTAAGTCACAGTTGTTGAACACCCACTAGGTTATTTTTGCAAGTCCTTGTAAATGAATAGGGGTCAGTATTATACCCTATATGTTTTCCAGGGATGGTTATCATCTCAAAACACTGTTTAGCTTATTCTGCTAGAAGTTGTACTTCATAAACAAAACAAAACAAAAACAAACAAACAAAAAAACCTAACAGACAACAGTTACAAAGATTTGCAAGGAAAATGCAAAGTAAAAATATTAGGGGCAAGACAAATCCAGTTTGTATAATAGTTCTGAAAATATTTGATGATATAAATAAATCCTTATTTAAATTTGTCTTGTTTACATATATAAATATATTTAGTTATTAATACCTGATTTTTAAAAGTCAGAGTGGCATGGTTTAGAATGCTAAATGCTTGAGCACCTTTAATATCTTTGCTTAAAGATGGTCATAATACAATTTAGGAAAACATGTCTAAACCTGGAAAAGGCTACCCCTATTGATTTTTGTTTAGAGGACTCCAACTTGGTAAAGTGGTCTCTTAAGCTTTACATTTCAGAAGATACTTGGGAAACATAAATATATTTAACATACAAAAAAGGCAGTAAGAGTTAATATTGTAGTTACACAAAAGTTAAAATACATTAACTTAGCATTTACTTTTTGGAGTGAAATTCAAAATCCATGGCTCAGTAAGATAACTATAATTACAAGTCTATGTAGGTTAACAGCATTAATAAAAATAAAAGAATAGTTCTAGACCTTTTATAAGTTTAGAGAACAGTGTTAGGGATTAGAAACAGGCTTATTATCTGATGAATAATTGTATCTCTTTTATGCAATAGTAAAACATGCAGTCAAAGCAAACAAACATAAAACAGGTCTTAAATGATAAGGATTTTTGGATGATACTAAACATCAGATACAATGTATGTTGCATAAAGAGATCACTAACTGGTTACCTTACATGTATATAAAACCCATTTTCTAACTTTATAAGCTTTAATGAAACATTTAGATAAACTTCAGCTGCACAGCATATTTAGCCCTCAAATATATACACATCTATAGTCACAGATATTTAGGTTTCAAACATATATATATGTATATATTTATTTATACACACACATATATGCATATATATACACACACACTTACTGTATATGAGTAATAGTTGTTCATTTATCTTTAGTTATAAAGTGGTCATGTAAAAAGCTGTAAAACACACATTTAAACATTGACTGCTAAGATTCAGTGACCAAAGGTCTGAGAGATTATCTTGATAAAGATGCAAAATCTTTGGTTAAGCTAGTTCTTAGTAAATTGTGTGTGTGTGTGTGTGTGTGTGTGTGTGTGTGTGAGAGAGAGAGAGAGAGAGAGAGAGAGAGAGAGAGAGAGAGAGAGAGAGAGAGACTATTGTTTCAAAGAAACACAGGAAATTGCCTTTCTAAAATGCAAATTTTTTTCTAGGCTAGTTTTTGTAAAATTTTGCCAAGAACAGATCAGTGTCTTAATAAAACCTATCTATCTATCTATCTATCTATCTATCTATCTATCTATCTATCTATCTATCTTCTATCATCTGTCTATTTATGGTACTGGAGATGGAACCCAGGGGCATTATACCTCTGAGCTACACCCTCAGCCCTATTTTATTATTTTATTTTGAATCAAGGTCTCACTGAATTGCAGATGGCCTCACTAAGCTGCTGGTTGTGAACTTGTGATCCTTTTCTCTCAGCCTCCCAAATACTAGGATTACAAGAGTGCACCACTATGCTCAGCTAAACCTAATTATTTTAAACATAGAATCAAAGCATTAAATGTGACTCTTAGAAAACCCTTTAAATAATTCCTCTTAATTATAACCTTTATTACACACATAAAATCTTTTATTTGTCTTATCCTCAAACCCTGTGTGACTTGCTTAACACTCTGATTTTTGTTTTTATCTTTCTTTTCTCTTATGGGATAACTTAGACATTTAGAACAAAAATATTGCCATTCAAAATCCTTTTCCATCTAAAAGCATTTTTCTTTTTTTTTCTTTTAAATTAAAACACCTCCTTATAGCAATAAATATCTCCTTTTACTTATTTGGTTTCCTTTTGTTTTAACTGTCATTGGGCCTGCTTTTATCTTAACTATGGCTGACCCCATAGAACATGGTAGACTCAGTGCAGTCGTGGGATTGTTCCAAACCAGTAGGCATTGCCACTGGGCTCACTTACAGTGTCTTGGAAGCCCAGCACCTCTCTGGACTCTGTTTCATCCTCCACATTCTGGTAGCTGATGAAAATCACAATGACTGGGGGTTCCTGGCCAGGCTGGGTGCCTGGTGGGTCTGATGTGGCCTCACCCAGCTGTGCCTGAGTGCCTGAGTTCTGTTGACCTCCCACCAGGAGGACATGGTCTGCAAGGTCTCCTCCACAGCTCCTTGGGTCTCTGCAGCCCTGCCCATGGACCTTGCCTCATTCAGAGTGACCTCATTGCTTTGTGGATGAGTTTGTCCACCTTGGAGGAACTCAGCAGGTGGTAAGAGGCATGAACCATTGCCATTATCATTGGACTTCCCTTTAGCCATTTTACTTTAACAACATAATTTCTCTGGGTCCCAGTTTTACATATGCCTTTCTGGCCAAACTGCACATTTATAAAGTCTCTCTGCTTTACTTTTTGTTCCTAAAATTCAGTGTACAATTTGCTGAACACTAACAACAATAGCCGTAGTGCAGTTTGAAAACTTTGCTGTTTTGAGATTTTTTTCTCTTTTTTCTTTCTGCCCATTTAATTAGACCCTCCTTATAAACCAATATGATCTTAATTGGCTAGCCTAGCAAAAATAATTTTTAATTACATTTTTAAATTTTACTTTACCAAACTTAGATAAACTTACTTGTTAAAGATATAAATCTTTATAAGTCCAGCAAACTAAAAGGTATTTGGATCCATTTTTTTTTTGTTTATGAGTGCTTATTTATCTATAATTAATATATCCAATTCTCATTGACCTGAACTTCTGCCAAAAGACAGCCAGTTGTAATATGGCCTCGTGGGTCCAGATGACACAATAATATTTAATCACTCTTTGTTTCCTTTTGCCCAAAGTCCCCGGATTATCCTTGCGGTATTTAAGCATTAACCCAGGGGGCTGTCTGAGGTAATCTTACCTTTATTTTCCTTTTTCTGATTAGAACTTTCCCTACTTTGCTTTTATTGCTCATTCCAGACATCTGGCTTTGAGTGTTTGATGAGGCCCATCCCCCTTAGAAGAGTTCTCTTGCACTCTCCCGAGACATTTCATTCATCACTGGCCATTTCCCTTTTGGTATTTTTAGGCGCTTCTTAGCAATAGGCAGGCCGGTACAGACAAGGTCCACGAAGACTGCCATTAAGCCGTATGAAGCTGCTGATGGAAATGCAGTTGGGAACTCCACACTCACTCACACAGTCTCTGGAATGACCCAGCCACCAAGGAAATACTTTGCTACCTCCTGTGGCATTTCTTACCTTGATTTCTGCACAAAATCATCTGGTTGGCTGCTGTGTTTGCTTAGGCCTTTCCTGGTGTTGCCAAGAGACCTTTACCGCTGGGTCTCAGCCAGTTAGGGACCTGCCAACTTGAACCCAGAACTCAGGTGCTAACACAATGAGCCAGTTGGACGTGTGCCCCCTGATTTGGGAGCCTGTGGCACTCACCCGAATGGTGAGGGTCCCTGAGATGCCCCAATTGTTTGAAACAGATTTTAGGGAAGCTGCAAATGAAAACTCATGAAACCAAGAGTAACTCGGCAAGGTGATTTGCTTCTGCACAGAAGGGCGTAAGCCCACAGGGTGGGCAGTCCACTCAGCCTTTTATTCCCTAATGCAACGGGGAAGGCTACTACGCTGTCCTCCATTAGCTGGAGTATGGCTTTTACAATCTACTCTGGTTGGTTAGTTTTCACTGGGCAGATTTAAAAAAAGGAGAAATATGAAACCAGCACATTCAGGAGTGGACATATAGACACATGTACAAAAGTTACAAAATGGGTGCCTGCTAGTTTCTCTATGATTTTGTAACTTTGATAGACAAGATTGCTTTGTTTTCTTACAGCACAGCATTAGGTTACGATTGTGAGCAACAGTTCGTGCCTTCTGTCTAGTGCCAACAGGAGCACTCATTAGCTACTGGCTGGTGGCCTGTTTGTTATTATGCCCCATAGAATTTGAAAGTATATCATGCTGTCGTTGTTTCCAGGACCAAAATTTTGAAATGTGCCTGTTAAAGAAACTCAGTTCATTACATATTTTAGATATTCTCTGTCCCCCCCCCCCCGCCACCGCCACACACACACATTATGTTATGAGCTGAGGCAAATTAATGTGCTATATTTCGTTTTAGGTAACTTTGATGTCTTCTTTCACTTCGCTTCATACTGATTCCGGATATCTTGATGTGTAACAATTCATGGTCTTAGGTGTTTGTGGGTTTTCGTGTTTCCCATGCTATCTTCTCATCTGGCTTTTGATTTGAAATAATGGAGGTGGACTGCAATAGTCTTTGTCCTCTGCAGTGTGGGTAGATACAAGAGTAGGAGAGTAAGGTCAGAGCAGGAAATAGCTGGCCACTTCCTCGCAGCACACCAGGGAATAGAGTGAGTTGCTACTTGGTGTCCTTGGACCCAAATTCCACAAATCAGTCTGTCTTAGCTTACTAGGGCTGTCATTGCACACCACACAGATTGGGTAGCCCAAACCACAGAAAGTGACCTCTCACGGTTCTGGACTTAAATCCTGAGATCCAGGCATGGGAAAAGCTGGATTCTTCTGAGCTCTCTCTCTCCTTGGTGTACAGATGGCTGTCATCTCTGTCTTCATATCATCTTCCCTCTGTTTGTGCCTGTGTCCAAATCTTTACTTCTAATAGGAACATGTGCCAAATTGGGTTAGGGATCACTCCTAAGACTTCATTTTAATGTAATTATCTGCAAATACAGTTTCATATGGAGTTCTGGAGATGAAAACTTCAACTATTGTATTATTTTTGAGGGGGACACAATTTAGTCCAAAATGTAGGCCAAGGAAATCCAAGGAGAGTCTTGGAAATCTGGAATGGCCACTGGGACAGTCAGAGACACCATGGGGACAGGGTGCACTCTTGGGCCTTAACTGATGGCCCGACAGCCATTACAAGATGTCTATATTTTCCTTGTGCCCTTCTGTGCAGCGGATTGAATACTTCTTTGCAGGGCGTTTTCAGCTTCCGAGGGCCTGGGGGAATCTCATGCCACTATCTTTTTCCTTGTAGGCAGGAAATGACTGCATTTGAAGGAGAAGTTCGAGGTCACGATAAGAAGAGTAAGTTATTCTAACATTTGCTGCAGTAGGGAAGTGTAAATGTAAATATCCAGATTACTGGACATTCTCTTGATATTATTTTTAAAAAGATTAGAGAAGACGTTGTTTAGAGTCTTTGCTGTCTCAAGAAATGGACCACATTATTCTTTGTGTTATAGTAATATTTTTGTGTGATTTATTAAACACTTAAAAGCTTACATGAGAAGCAAGTAACCAAAAACCTACTGATTTTAACTTATATATTAGTGTTTTAAAATAGGGCCACTTTAAATATTAGCTGGTGGTAAGAAGTGTGTTTTTTCCTTTGATATTCTTTTTTGGCTCAAGCATTTGCTCTATCTGCCACAATATCTAGGTATAGTAATATTGTAATAACCCAAAAGGGGCAATCGAGAATAGCAATGTTAGGTCCTTGAGGACAGGTATGTTTATGTCTAAAGGGAACTCAATTCTTTTTTCTTTCCAGTTTTTTTTTGAGGTATAACTGATAAAAATTATATGTGATGATATAATATACATTGTCTAATGATTACCACATCAAATTAATTAATTCATCCATCACCATACATGGTTACCATCTTGCATGCAGGGAAGTAGTGAGAACAATTCTAAGTAAAAAACACTGTGTTGCTAACTGTGGTCTCCATGCTGCACTTTAGATCCCCAGAACTTCTTCCTTTTACAACTGAAACTTTGTACTCTTTAACCAATGTCTCCCCATTTCCCTCACTTTCTCATTGCTGTTGCTTCAACTGTCTTCTCATGCTTCCTGAAGGAATAATACAGTCTCACTGTTAGGAACTTTGCATTTCCCAACCACCTCAGCTCACAGTGACCTGCTTTAAGAACAACTACTGCACTCCCTGAGTTCCATATGCTACACAATAGGCCTTTCACCACACATCATCAAAACCATAAACAAAGTAGTATAATTAAAAATCATTATAGTGCATCTCATACAAAGTTGTTATATGGCACAATGATCTTAGCTGCAGGTATATGAATGTGCTAGACTATGGTATCAAATACATTTGTAACTATGGGTCATGTTCAAAAAAGTTGAATTCTCTGCCCAGTGGAACCTACTGGCCTTACATTGTAAAGGACACTTATCAATCTCAATCTTAATCACCCTATCTCTTGCACTCTTAACTGTTGCTCACCATTTCCCTTCTGATAGTCTAATAATTTCCTGTTTTTTGCAGGGAGATTATGTTGCTTTTAGTTAGTTAGTTTGCATGCCAATTGAACCACACCTGCAGAGCAACTCAGGAGAATAATGTGATAGTGTTCTCAGTTGGTCAACATTATCTACTATACCCATGATTTCAAGTCCTGGTGAAATTCACAGAATATGTTTATGGATCTTTTCAACCTACTTTGAAACAAATCCAGGATAAACCACATTTCCCTTCTTCCCTGGTTAAGGCATAAAGCAGGTTCTTTCAGGGAAGTTTCTCAGACTATGAACAACACAGTAATATCATGATGGTATCATCTTGCTGATGTGCTTTGAAGGAAACAGGTCATAAATGAGACTGTATTCCTTACTCTTTCCATAATGGTCTGTAGGAACAGTCATCTAGGTTGACCTGTGTAATTCAAGTGGCGATAAGTAAACTTGAATAAACCTGCTGACTCGTATGCTATGAAGCTCTTGTACTAGAGATTGAACTCAGGTGGGCATTGTACCTCTGAACTATACCCCCAGCCCTATTTTTTATGTTTATTTTGAAAAAGAGTCTCTCCAACTTGCTGAAGTTCTTGCTAACTTGCTGAGGCTGGCCTTGAACCTATGATCCTCCTGTCTCTGCCTTCCAAGTACTGGGATTACGGGTATATGCCACCATGACTGGCTCTGTCCTATCATTTAATGTTGATGGGATATACTGAACTCTAAACCAAACCCAGTGATGTGACTAAGCTCAGATTTACATGTGTTTGGGAGCTCATTTCTTTGAATCATTCCTGGTACTAACTTTTGCAGTGTAATCACAATTGTGTTAAATCGCTGGAAAGATATTACAGGCTATTCAGGACTTAGAAAAAGGAGGATCTTCTTTCCATTTTAGCATCTACATTAATCTATTTGCTTTAAAATTCATATACTCCTGCATATTTAGATAGTGTGTGTGTGTGTGTGTGTGTGTGTGTGTGTGTGTGTGTGTGTATGTGTGGTTGATACTGGGATTAAACTCAGGGGTGCTCTACCTCTGAGCTACACCCCCAGCCCTTTTTATTTTGAGACAGGGTCTTGCTAAGTTGCCAAGGCTGGCCTTGAACTTGTGGTCCTCCTTCCTCAGCTTCCCAAGTACTAGTATTACAAATGTATATGATTTTTTATTTTTATTTATTTATTTATTTTATTTAACTTTTGTGGTATTGGGATTGAACCCAAGAGTATTCTACCTCCAAGCTACATCCCCAGCCCTATTTTTTAATTCTTTATTTTGAAACAAGGTCTCACTAAGTTTCAGAGGGCCTCCCTAAGTAGCTGAGGCTGGCCACAAACCTTTGATCCTTCTGTCTCATCCTCCCAAGTACTGGGATTACAAATATGTGCCACCACATCCTGCTGTCTTTATTTTTAAACAAGGAATACAAGCATGGCAGTCAAAATAAAGAATCCTGGAGATGTTCATATTTGAATCTGTAACATCTCTGAATATGTTTGTGTGTGTGTGTGTGTGTGTGTGTGTGTGTGTGCATGAGCACACATGCACATACACATATATGACAATGGAGACATTAAAATATGATTAAGTATCTTGAATTGGGGAGATTTTTCAAGTGAGTACAAATAGTGCAATCACAAGGGTCCTGAAAAAGCAGAAGAAAGACAAAGAGAAGATGTTAGAGTGATGCTGCATGTGAATCATTTGCCCAACCATTGCTGGTCTTGCTTTGCTGGCTTTCAGTATGGGAGGGCCATGATCCAAGCAACAAGAGAAGCTCTAGATGCTATTTTGAGACGGCACATCCTTAACTCATTCAAGACTCATTTTTATAATTCTAATCTCTAGACTGTACAACAATAAATTTCCATAATATGCATTCTTTTAACACATTGAGTTTGTGGTAATTTGTTATAACAGCAAAAGAAACAAATACAGCCAGGCATAGTGGCACATGATTATAATCCCAGTATTTGTGAGACTGAGACAGGAGAACCACAGACCAGCCAAAGCAACTTATGGAAGCCCTCAGCAAGTTAGTGAGTCCCTGTTTCAACATAAAAAAATAAAAAGAGCTGGGAGTGTAGCCCAGAGGTAGAATGCCTCTGAGTTCAATCCTCAGTACAAGAAAAAAAAAATAACCACCAAAAACAAGAAAGAAAAGAAATAAAAAACCTAAAGCACCAATGTCATTTATTATGAGCCCTTGTTAAGATCTGTTTTTAGTCAGCCTCTCTAGTTAACACTTAGAAGTGCTCTTAACTCTGTGAGCAACAGCAGTGAGCCTGCACTCTCTGGTCACTCACCAATATCAAGACACTCAAACCCATAAAATTCCTTTCAGAGACTAGAACCCTCTGAATCCATTCCATAGCAATATTGTGTTAGCTTATTTGTTTAACAGAATTTAATTTGTTTACTATGGTCTAAGAATTGATATGCTTCACTATTGTTACAGTCAGATATAAAATGTCCCTGAAGAGCTCAGGGTTGATATAGTTATGAGGGTTATAATCTTATCAGTAGATCCATTGTAATTTACTTATTTAGGTGGTAACCGAGGGCAACGGGGGATGCCTGGAGAAGGTTGGTGCCTGGGGTGTGGCCTTAGGGAGCGTGCTTGTGTCTTTGAATCCCCTTGCTTTCTCCCTCTTGTTTCTGACCCCATGACGTGAGAGCAGAGCTTTGCAGTCTCTCTCTCTACTTCCCACCACCATGCCCTGAGCTTCAGGCCTCACATGAACTGAACCCAGAGTCTCTAAGAGACTTAGCAAATAAATCTTCCTTCTTCTAAGTTGTGTGGTCAGTTGTTTTAGTTTATAGCAGTGTGAATGCTGACCAGAACAACTATCAAGTGTATTAGGTTATAGGTTTCAGAATCAGTCTCTTTTCTTCTCATAATTAGGCATGGTTGCCATATTTAGTATTCTGCCACCTCCCTAATTATAGCTTGTTTGTTTAAAAAAGTTGGTAATGTATTTCAGATTACTTCATATACAGATTGCTTCAGTTTTCACAGATGGAATCAACTTGAATCTGTATATTTGTATTTAATTTGAAATACTTTTATGCCCATCTCTGTAATGACTGTTCATCTTTAAGAATCATATGATTTTCCTGTGGTACTTTTCCAGAATGTATCTTTTAAATTTACAGCCCTCATCATTCTTTCTTTAATCATTGTCATAGCATGTTTGTGGACAGTCAATATTTTATTACTAAATTCCAAAGTCTAACTTGGCATGTATCACTTACATAGAACATTATATTGATACTGGCTCAGAATACACCTTCTTTCTTAACCTGTCATTCACCTTGGAAACTTCAATATAAAAGAGAATAATGTCAGGTGTTTCAACAAGGGGCCTTGGTATATTTTTACCTCTGCATCCTATCTGCCCCCAACCTAAATCTCACATTCTTTTATTTTTTATCTTCCAGGTAAAGAATTTCCATGCACTTCTAATCAGGTAATTAAAAATCAACAAAATAAAACAAACACTAAATTAACTTTTATTATATTTTTCTGATAAATGTCAAAATACAAATAATTGCATTCAAGAGTAGCATCTGTCTTCCCTTCACTTGCAATTTCTGAGTGGACTTATAGAAATCTTTTGTACTTTAAATAATTTACTTGGTAATAATAATTTTAATGCAGAAATGGAATGTGCTATGCAGTTGAGAATATGCTAAAATTCTGAATTTGATTATTAGCATTTTCTCTCACAAAAATTTCTGTTAAATATCCTGATTAATTTTCGAGGTCTGCTTATTGCATACATTGCACCTCAATATATGTAAGCTAAAATATATGACTGATTTTTTTTAGAATGTGTCCTTGCCTCTTTTCTCATTGGTGGTGAGATGAAGCAGGTTGAGTTTAGCTCAGAGTAAACTGTGTGTTGCTGACATGGGGTCTGGGAGACATGAGGGTTTGGAGTGAGGGCTTTGTTTTCCTGAGGTGTGAGAGTACCACGAGTTGTACATAGACTGACAGAAAGGAGGGATGTGATGTACCTCTGAGCTCAACTGTGATGGGTGACCTGTGTCTGTGATTTCCCCTCTCTTTGCGCATGGCAGGAACATGAGAATGACAGCTGTTCTGAAGAAGTGTGCTATACCATCATCAACCACCTGCCCCATCAACGGTCCTCCTTCAACTCCAATGATGATGGCTATGAGAATGTTCACTCCACCACAAGGAGAGGGAGGCAGTGTAGACAAGAGTCAGAAACAGAATATGCCCTCCTTAGGACTTCTGTTATCAGCCCTGCCTCCTGCACCCCAGAGCATGACTATGAACTTGTACTTCCACACTAACACCTTGAGCTGCCTCTTCATCTGCCAGGGATGAAGATGAGAGGAATAGTAGACTGACCCCAGGGGAGTCCTTCACTCTCAGCAGCTCAAGAAGCATTCCTTCTGGCTGTGGTTAGAAATGGTATTGTTTCACTGTGTTGCCTTGAGTGGTATTTCTGTAGTCTAAGGTGAATTCATGCACACTGACACAATGACATTGAGTATTCTGGGCTTTTGTCTGTAAAGTTTGAGGACACAGATGTGCTGAAAAATCCTCCCAAGATCATAAGGACACACTGACACATGTTCTAGAGTGTTCAGTTCTAGTCATCCTCTCCAAATTCAAATGCAGTATCTCCACTTCTAATGATCTGTTTCATCTTTGAGATGTAATCTACCTGATAAGCTTTAAAATATAAGACCAGTGACCAGACACTTTGCTAACCTCATATTTAATTTTGTGTTTTCTATGTACTAGAGAATATTGTTTATAAACTTGTGGTAATAGTTTAAGAATCAATGGATGTTGTTTGAATGTGTGGGGACCACTTGGAACCTCAGAGTCTGGTATGGAGGTTATTTTATGCTGAAGATATTTGAGAAAGAAGCCTTCTCAGAAGCCTATTGGCTGAGGAAAAGCAGCCAATTCTGGGAAAGAAGGTGCCATAAATTCTCTCTTGAAGGTAGGCCTACTTCTAGGGGAGAGATGGAGAGTCAATCTACTACTCAGGAGAGTGTTCTGACCATGAACACTGGTGCCCCTGGATCTGAGGAGCTATTTCTATCGCAAGGACACCAGTTGGACATAAATTTTGTCTCCTGATAAACATACCCAGAGCTTAGGTCTTGAATTTGCCCTTCACAAAGCTCATTTTGTTCTCCTTGTAATGGAAAAAAAAAGTAATTCCCAAATGTTAGTTTGCTGTATTGTCCATTTGCTAACAAATCAATAAAACTTTTTTTTTCAGTACTGGAGATTGAACTCAGAGGCATAGAGGCATCCTACCTCTGAGCTAAACCCCTATTCCTATTTTTATTCTTTATTTTTGAAAAAGGGTCTCACTAAGTTGCGGAGGGCCTAGGTAGCTGAGGCTGGCCATGAACCTGTGATCCTCCTGTCTCAGCCTCCCAAGTTCTGGGATTACAAACATGCGCCACCATGCCTAGCTCTTTTTCTTTTTTCTTAAAAACTTGTCCATATTCTACTCAGCAATAAAGAAGAACAAAATTCTGTAATTTTCTAGAAAATGGATGGACCTAGAGAACATTATGCTAAGTTAGATTATCCAGTCACAGAAAGTGAAGGGTCATATGTTTTCTCTCATAAGTGTAAGCTAGGGAGTAACTGGGATATAAGAGGTACTTTAGATAATGGAAGAGAAACCCCAGTGGAGTGATGAAGGGGGCTTAGGGGAGGGAAAATTAATGAAGGAAACACTTCTACCGATGTTATGTACATAAGTGAAATTATCAATGCCAATCTCAATACCATGTATGGGGAAGGGGAGGCAGTGAGGAGGGAGCCAGGGGGGAAGCTCACCATGTGCTGTGTGCATGTATGCCACTATCACTCTGAACCACATTATGATGTGAGACCAATAAAAGTATATTAAAAAAACTTGCCCATGGTTATTTGAATAGGCATCAAGGGCCAAGGACTGAGCTTTCAGTATCATAACTAGCCATTTAGCAAGCTAGTGTCCACAGGCATTTGATTTTTTTCCCCTCTGGTTGAACTTTTAAATTAAACATATTTTAGTTGATACAAAAAACTGTATATCTTAATGCAGTAACATGATGTTTCACACTTAAACATACCTACCTCCTCAAACATTTTTTATTTCTTTATGGTGAGAGCTTTCAAAATCCTTTCTTCTAGCAATACAGTATAGTATGGCTATCTATAGTGCAGTAGCACAGCAGAGCTTCTTCTTCCTATCTCCTATCTCCTTGATCTCATATGAGTGAGATCAAGTGGTAGATCAGCCTTCTATTAAGGGAAAGAGAAAGATTTTTTTCTTTCTGAGAAATGCTTTTGGTAAATATCTATATCATCTATCTATCAATAACATTTTTAAGAAATGGCAAACCCTTATGTGGAGAGCTAGCTTTCAGTAGATTGCACTGGGAGCTATTCTGTCACTGGAAACTGCCAGAATCAGGTCGTCTGCTCATGATTTAAGGCCAGGTTGCCTGTCTGAGAACCCCGTGTAAGCCATAACCAGGGTCCCAGGACCAGGAGCTGCCAGCACAGCCCCAGAGCCAGGAAGCTTGTTTTAACGAGTGTGAAACCAGTCCATAGACCCACATGAGGCCTCTCACTAAGTCCCTGGTCATCTTTCATGCTTTATTTAGAGTGGTGAAATTATTCAAACAATTCAGAGAGAATCTGAAGAAGATAAATCCTGAGCTGAGGTTTGAAAATGTTACAGCTTCCAAATGCAAGCGATGCTAGGTCCCACCTGGGAAACTGATTTACATGTTGAAAATGGAGAACAATGGCATACCAAATAATAAAACCAGAGTGATGTGTCTGCCCTACAGACTCCTATCCCTAAGGACTTCTGGCTCACTGTGACTCAGTGAAAGCAGGATTAATTACTTCCTTGGGACCCTGTGCCCCAGTGACCTCAGCTACCTAAATAGACCTTGTGATCCTCATCTTCCTTACTCTCATTATTTTAGAAGAAAATAAGAATCTGTTCCTTCTGGCGGCTCATGCCATGGGTCTTTCCTGATGCCTGCTCTTCTACCTCAGGTAAAAGATGCTAGTAGCCATTGGACCAGCAATGTCCACATTTCTCTCCATGAGTGTGTGTCCATCACTCTCCTGGAAAATGTTCTGTGAAAAGAAAGAAAATTTCTTGTTTAGGTCTTATTTATAATAAATGGATACATCTTAATTGAAGAAATGTTCTGTGACTAAAGAAAAGAGATATAGATTTTTAGTATTTTTACCAAACATGTTTCTTTTATGTGAATTAAATTAAATAATTTGTATAGAGATTAAATACTATCAACTTGCTTACTCTATGTCATAGAGGAAGTGCTAACTTAAATATTACTTGGATATGATAACAACCATTGTAAATAGCTCTGTCTCTTTTCAAGATAGGAATGTGTTATTTTGTATAAAAAACATTGTGTAGAGCATTAATGGTTATATTAAATTCTATGAAATATAAACAAAAATTTAAAAACACTATTGAGAAAGTAAAATATGGATGCATTCACTGTGAATATACCAACATCACTAATTTTTAGAGTGGCCAATTTTATTCTCATTATTCCCCCTATTCTGTATTATAATCTCACTTAAGGAATTCCCCTGGTAAAGAAAAACTGGTTAGATAGAAGCTTCTGACAAAGCAACAAGTAAATGTTGTGTCTTCAGATTCCTTAACTAGGTTCAGAATGAAAATCTCTCTAGAGAAATGTCTTTTAGTAAATCTAGTTTAACATAGGATATTTACTAAGACATGTTTTAATGTCAGCATGATATTGAGTCAGAACAATGGGGAAGACAGGTCTTTTATTTTTGTTTTATTGTCAGAAGTGATGGTTGGTGCTGCTAGGTAGATGAGATTTTGGCATAGTAATTACTCAATCAGCTTACATTTCAATCAAGTTTCTGTTTTATATGCAGGACTTGTTTCTGGGGAATTTGAAGCACATTTATTGGCTTTTACTTTCAGATGCTTGTAAAGCTGGAATGAATATAGGCAAATATTCAATATATAAGCCCCTGTAGGATAAACAGAAAAGAACTAGTAGAAATAACAACAAAAGCAAAACCAAAAACCACTTAGAAGCTCATGGAGAAAGGCACAGATGAAAATATTTTTGTCTAAATCTTTTATGAATGAAGAAGCTTCTGCATATTTTTATCTGGGAAGACTAATAGAAAAGCCATGTTTCAATGTATTATTAGAACGTGAGTTACAGTTATGGTCTTAGGACAGGATTATTAGAGACAGGAGAGGTGAACGTGAGGTCAAATGTTATTCTGAATTTTCAACCAAGGTGTGTGAGGGAGATTTACTATTGCTAAGGTGGTTATCACAGTATCTTGTGGTAATGATGTTCAATGTAAGACACATAGACTCAAAGGTGATATTATAACATGTATAGGTATTGTGCAGATACAATGGAATATAGTTTTAAGGTCCAAATCAACAAAATCAACTGAGCAAAAAGTCCTGGTATAACCAGCAAATCCAAAATGGAAGTGATTTATCAGGTAAAAATGTTGAGAATTATTTACAGAAAAGAGCAGAGAAAAAAAGAGTAGCAAAATTTGAGAAAGAACCACATGGGGAGGAGGAGGAAAAAAAATAACCTACTATAGAAAGGATAAAACTTTTCAGAATGCAGGAAGAGACAAAACACAGTTTAAAGTATGGCAATTAGCATATATCTTTGCTCAGTGTCATGAGACAGACTGGAAGTGAGTCAAGCTCACTGGATTAACTGTATGACATGATTTCCAAGTTGTACAAGTTTTGTTCCAGCAAGTAAAAAGCACAGAAGACAGATAGGGGCTATTGAGTGAAATAAAAAGTTTCTAATAGACTGTGCACATAAATACATCAGTGAAGATCTGTGGTGCTCTGGAAGGAAGGGTCTCTGGGCTCCATCTCACGGGGAGTGTTGTGAGATGGACCCTGAAGAGTAGATCTGGGAGCCAGGTACCCGTAGAGCAAGAGGAACGAGAACAGTAGGGCAAATGAGTCCTAATAGCATTGTTAATGTCCAAAGGCAGAGAGTTATAGCACACGTGAAGGCAGTGGTAGGGAAATGGAAAAGAGGTAAATAAGCAAAATAGGGGATGATAAGAATCCCAGGAAGGCAGGAAGATATTCTTGTGGGCTGTTCACATTCAAAACAATTACCTTCAATTCAGAGAAGATTTTGCTTCCCTTGAATCTTTCAGGGTGGCGTCTAGGGAAGATGATGTAGGAGTATATTTTCCTCCAACCTCATGTGTCTACTTATTCAGACATGAGCAGCTTTCTATCTTGGTAGCAATGCTGTGAAAGGCAATGGTCACTCCCAACATCAGCTCCTATAGTGGGTTTTTCCTGCTGGGCTTCTCAGAGCAGCCTCTGCTAGAGATGGCACTCTTTGTTGTCATCATGATTTTCTACTTGCTCACCCTTTTTGGCAATATAGCCATCATAATTTTGGTCCGTGTGGACCCACGGCTCCATACTCCGATGTACCTCTTCCTCAGCCACTTGTCTTTGATGGACCTCTGCTACACCACCAGCACAGTCCCTCAGCTGCTGTTTAACTTGCAGGGCCCTGAGAAGATGATAACTTACGGTGGCTGTGTGGGCCAGCTCTATGTGTCCTTGGCTATGGGTTCTACCGAGTGCATCCTTTTGGCGGTCATGGCGGTGGACCGTTTTGCTGCTGTCTGCCGGCCTCTGCACTACCTCACCCTCATGCACCCACGCATCTGTTTGCAGCTGGTAGTCATGACGTGGCTAACCGGCTTGGCCAGCTCCTCGGTGCAGACGGTGCTGATCACTCAGGTCCCTCTCTGTGGAAGGAACGTCATAGACCACATCTTCTGTGAAGTGCCCGTCCTCCTCAGACTCGCCTGTGTGGATGTCACCTTCAACCAGACAGAGCTCTTCCTGGTCAGTGCTTTTTTACTGCTGGGGCCCCTGGTGGTCATTCTTGTTTCCTACGGCTGCATAGCTCAGGCGGTGTGGAGGATCAGATCATCCGAGGGACGCCGGAAGGCTCTGGGCACATGCTCTTCTCACTTGGTGGTGGTGTTTCTCTTTTATGGCACTGCCATGGCCACATATCTGCAGCCCACCTCAGCCATCTCCCGGGACCGGGACAAGTTCATGGCCTTACTCTACGGAATTGTCACGCCAACTCTAAACCCTTTCATATACACACTACGTAATAAGGACATGAAAGGGGCCCTGAGGAGAATGATGGGGAAAGAGTAAAGGAGAAGGAGGAGCCTGTGTGACTCCCTGAGACACCCCCCCTGGCAAAACCCTTCCCAGGCTTAATGCAAAAAGCGCCCACGTATTTTATAGTGTAGTTGTAGATGTGGACAAGCACACACACAAGTGTGGTGGTTTCCTTGATGATTGTGAATATTTCTTACTATTTCAGTGTTAGTCAATCTGACTTTTCCCTAGGAAAGACATGAATGAATAACAAAATTTTCATCCACAGGAAAAAATTTTCAACATAAAGTAATGGTTATTCCTAGGCACTTGGAGACAGACATTAATGCTTTATGTCTGTGGTTCAGATTCTTTTCTTCTTCCCTCTTTTATCCAGTCCTCAATTTTTCCATCTTATCCTGCTCTCTGAGTGGGGATAAAATATATAAAATTTTTCTATGTGGTTATAACTGTGGCTTATGGTTTCTGGTGGTTAAAGATTTAGGGTTTGATCACACCAAAACATTCTAGGACCTCAAATTAAGAAATCAACTTAGGGCTGGGGTGCAGCTCAATGGTAGAGTACAAGCTAGGCCCTAACTTCCACCTCCAGTAAAACACACACACACACACACACACACACACACACACACGCACGCACACACACGTGTGCATGGGCAAAACCAACTTAAAAAACTGACCATTTAATTATGATGCTTTTGGTGTACCTATTCTAGCCAGATTAAAAAGAGATTCCTGTATATCAAGGCCTGCCTAAGATGAGCTCACTATAATGGTTTGGATTTAGAATGTCCCCCTAGCCCTCACAGAAACAAAGAGACAATGTTGGAAGTGGCTTTGTTGATAAGGAGGGGTCCCTGGAGGTGTGGCTTTGGGGCTTATATTAGGTCTCTCCTCCCCCTGCTCTGTTTCCAGCCTCCATGATGTGAGGAGGAGAGCTCTTCCTCCCTCCCTCGCGCTCTCTGCTCTCTCTCTCTGTCTCTCTCCCTCCCTCCCTCGCTCTCTCTGCCCCTCCCCCCCCACTTCCTGCCACCACGCCCTGAGCTCTGCAGACCCAGCCAGGTAGGATCAGAACCTTTAAATATTCAAAACTATGAGCAAATAAATCTTCCTTCCTCTGAGTTAGTCATTTTGGATTACGGCAGTCACAATGCTATCCAAAACATTCACAATATGAAATTAAGGAATGAATGAGAAGGAAAAATCCATTAGTAATAAGATTTTTTTTTTTGTGTGTGTGGTATTGGGGATTGAACTCAAAGGCGTTCTACCTCCGAACTATACCCCCAGCCCTATTTTTTTATTCTTTATTTTGAAACCGGGTCTCACTAAGTTTCAGAGTGCCTCACTAAGCAGCTGAGGCTGGCCGCGAACCCGGATCCTCCGGTCTCAGCCTCCCAAATGCTGGGATTACATGCTGGGCGCCAAATGCTGGGCGCCACCACGCCCGGCTTAGTAATAAGATTTTTAACATTTTATAGACATAAAAAATACAAAGATCAAATCCCCCAAGAATCTCATATAATAGAGCTAGGAATTAGAGGCTATGAAAAACTATGTTTCAAATGATTAGGCTTATAAAGAATAGAAAATGTGAGGAAATCCATGGTACTCTTCATAAATTGCACTTAAGACTTTTAAGTGAAATAGTCATTGCAGTTAGACACATTATGAATGGGTTGCATAGATCAGACATGATTGAAATTAGACACTTTATGTATGGATTGCACAGTAGATCAGATTCAGTTGAAGTTAGATACTTTATGAGTGGGTTGCATAGAAGATTAGACACAGTTGAAGTTAGACACTTTATGAATAGTTTGCATAGTAGATCAGATGCAGTTGAAGTTAGGCCCTTTATGAATGGATTGCACAGTAGATCAGACACTACTGAAGTTAGATACTGTATGAATGGTTTGCATAGTAGGTCAGACACAGTTGAGGAAATAACACAAGAACCAGCAGTGCAATGTTTAATTTTATGTGTCAACTGCATTAAGCTGAAAACTGGTTAAAACATCATTTCTAGGTTTGTCTTCAAGAGTGTTTCTGGAAGAGACTAGCATTTGAATGTTAGACTGTGTAAAGATCTGCCCTTACCAATGTGGGCAGGCATCGTCCAATCTATTGAGGACCTGAATAGAACAAAAAGTCATAGAAAGGGTGGCTTTGCTTCTGCTGGAACAGGGACTGCCAGATCTTCTGCCCACATTGGTGCTCCCTCCTCCTAGGCTCTGGACTTCACTGAATCGAATCACCAATTTTCCTACTTTTCCAGCTTGCAAATGGTAGCGTGTGGGGTTTCTTGGTTTCCATGACTGAGTGAACCAATCACGTGAGCTCACTGTAGGATATGTATAGAAATCTTATTGATTCTCTGTAGACTCCTGACTAATACAGGAAGCTATATCTGAATTCAGCATATTTCCTTGTACACACACACACACACACACACACACACACACACACACACACCCCACACATACTTCAACAGCATAACTTGACAGCAAGGTTGCTGGGTTTTAGGAGCATGCTTCCTCATATTAGTTGCTATTGCCAAATTACTTTCAAGAGATGCCAATTTACACTAATACCAGTACTGGAGGGGAGTTTCTGTTGCTCCTCTTTTATACTTTCACTAATCAGATATTTGTGAAATGGCACCTCATTATTCTCTTAACTTGCATTTTCCTGCTGATTAGTGAGGCTGAGCACCATTAATAAAGTTAGTAGAACTTCATATTACCTGTGATTATCCTTTGCACATATTTCTATTGGTTGGTTATTATTTACTTATTGATTTGAATGTGAAATTCATATATTTTGGAATAACTACTTAATTGATTCTGTGTTGAGCAGAAAATATAATTTATCCATTCCTGGTTTGCATATTAACTTGGTTATGGTGATTTGTTTCATGCACACATTTTTAATTTAGTGAATTTACCACTGACTTATGATTTTTATTTTTGTTTGTGCCTGAGAAATACCCTGAAATCATAAAGGTATTATCCAAATTCACACTTCTGCTTGGGAATGCTACTCAAATACACACACACACACACACACACACACACACACACACACATATAAAAGCTTGAAGTATATATAAAGGCACTTGATGGGTCAAAACTGAGTCATGAAATAAACTGATTTAATCTTTCTTCTTTTTCATGTTTTGTTGACTGATTGAGATATTCAGTGGTTTATTCTGTTTGTGGTAGTGTAGGGTGTGGAGTGGACTGGCAGGAATGGAAGTAGCTAGGCAAGTTAGGATATAACTTCTCTGGTCTGCTCAAGACATCATGGCCACCTGATTTAAGATGGTGATGATGGGGTGGGAGAAAGGACAGTTCCTAGATATGCTGAAGGCCTGGCCACGACAGATGAAATGCTGTAGCTTGAGTTTGTTGACAGGGACAGTGGCTCTGCAGTTCTTAATCTCCTTTATTCTGTTCAGTACTATGCCTCTGCCCCTACCTGGGTTAGGATGAGTTGAATTGGCATTACTTAGGCTGTTCTATCAGAGAGGACAAGAGTGAACCTTCATCTCCCTCCTTCCACCAAGGTCTTGTGGTGGGCATGACTCTGAGTTACCTGTGAGGCTGGGGAGAAGAAGCTGGGAGAGACCCAGTGGGATGCTCAAGATGTTCCCAGTTTGCACAGGGTGTGGAGAAACATGTCCAAGCATGTGCAATAGACACTGGGCTTTTTTCCTTTACAGTATTCTTTCAGCTAAACTGTGTTGCCTAGCCTCCCCCATAGTTATGGGGATGTTCTGCTAGTGGGAATGATGTGCCATTTTCAGGTCTCTCCCATGGAAACCTTTCAAAGAGCCCCTCTGGGCTCAGATGAGTCCCCGTACAAATGCTTGGTGTGCCAGTGTGGCAGAACCCACAAATGGTGAATGAATTAATGCACAGATTAATGTGTGCTCCCTCCTGCTGATTTGGTAATCATTTGGACTATGATATGAATGAAAAACAAACTGTGATTAAAGATGATGGAATAGAGGAGAAAAGAAGTCAGAACTCAACAGAAGAAAGATAGTCAAGACATAGTTGAATTGGAAGGAGCACAAAGAGCAGAGAACTGAAAAGAGGTCTATGTGTCTCATCTGGTGAGTGGAGAGCTGAGGCAGGAGCCATCTTGGTGAGCCTGTGCTGGAGCTGATGTCTGCTGGAACCTGAGGGCTCTTGGAGACAAACTACAACAATGAAGAAGCTAAATTCTGTCAAGACAGTGATTTCAGAGAACCAATATGAAAAAGCAATCAGTTTTTTTCTCCATGGTTGAAAACCTCAAGACTGCAATTTTCCAGACCACCCAGCCAAACTACCCAGTGAACTACTGTGGCTGTAGCTAAGCTTGTTGGGACCAAGAAACTACAGATCCTTCCCTTAGGGACCCAAGTGGCTACAATTGGCCTCATCAAAAAAGTGAGTTTTCAAAGTGTCCCAGTGAGAGCCTGTGTGGCTGTAAGGAATCTAATGGCAATGATCAAATTTGTGGGCTCTGTGAGTTTCCAGATCATCCCTGCAGAGGTGTGTGTGTGTGTGTGTGTGTGTGTGTGTGTGTGTGTGTGTGTGTGTGTGTGGTGGGGTGCAGTTAGATACAGCATAAATGTGAATTAGT